>JAABUG020055499.1:0-62018 GCA_011319215.2 Scortechinia acanthostroma
CCCGAGACATGACATCGCGAGAAGATAGTGTCCTGGCCGCCAGAGACCCATCTCTTACGGACGAGAACAACTGGGAGGAGTTCAGTCTGTCCGAAGTCAGGGTCCTGGTGCCAGGCAAGTCCCGATATGCAAATCTTCTCACAGCATCTCCCAGCAATCCTGTTCAGGTAACGGGCTGTTTGGACGAGGTGGAAGAGGAGCAAGAGTCTTTAGGTATGTATTACTAGAGTTACAACCTTAATTGTTACACGTAGTACCTCCCACAAGTACCTCGAAATTTGTCCTCTTTAGACAGAAGCTGACTTGAATCCCGTCTATTCGGATAGTCCTCGATCCAGATTACATTACAAAACGGATTGTGATCGATAATGTGACCCATTATGCCTACGGCCAACATAGTGACGGTGAGGTTGGGGTCTGGATTGCTGGGCGTGCTGGCTGGTTTTCCATATCGCCAGCAAGGGGTTACCGGCCAATGTTCAATGATGTGGTAGAGGCCATTGATTTGTTATACTTTTTGGCGGACAGACACCAACCGAAGGGACGAAGACGGAAGAATTGGAATCCAAGCGTGGAGTACCTGTGTGAGGAGGTGAGTACAGATCCCATGGTTTGATGGAAGTCAGGATGTCAGTCGCTTACACGATGCTTTAGTATGTCAACCACACACATGGTATCTGCGAGGACGCTGATGATTCGGCCGAAGTCTTTTACAAACATCACAACTTTCTACTCTCTCGGATGCTGAAGGGTGAAGAGGAAGTGGAATGGACCAAAACGCAGCTATTTGAGCATCTGTGCGAGAAGTTTCCTGTGAGCAGGTTTCTCGATACCTATCTATCATGAGTGGCTTTGCTGATGATCACAAATAGGAGGATTACGAGGAAATCAAATCTTCGCACGAGTCAAAGCAAGATGGAGAAGCCATGGACGAGGACGAGGAGGAGGACGAGGACGTTGATGAGGAGGTCCCGGAAGAGTCCACGCATGCGCCTGACCCGAATGTGGCCTCAAAGACCCAGGCAGACGCAATCTACCAGCTGATCATTGAGTTGAAAGAGGCAGGACACTTGGCGAAGCGTCAGCTAAATCTTGATTTACTTGTCTCCACTCTTGTGAAACGGTTCGAGATCGATAGTCCAGAATATGCACGGGACCTCATCTCGTCGAGGGCTAACATCATCCTGGAGCTGATGGACGAAGCTAAGACCCCGAACTTTGACTGGTCACGGAAGGTTATCTACCGTGAGCTGAAGGCTGCGTCAAAGAGGGATGAACTTCAGCAGATTGCTCTTACTCCGTTGCGTCCCCGGACTTCGGAAGAAGACGAGTCCTCTGATGAAGACAGTGAGCACGAAGAAAATCGCAGACCACGAAGACGGCGAGTTCTTAAATCCGTGCTTCGCCCGAAGTCCAGCGCGTTCTCCACTAAGCAAATTGGCAAGCGCACGCGAAGCACTGCGATCGACCCAGGAGATATGTCGGATGAGAATCAGGAAGATGTGGATGAACTCGAGACACCCAGTAAAGTACGCGGTCATGATCTGATACGAGACCCGCTATCGAACAGAGCAAAACGAAGAACTCGCTCGATTCTATCAGACGCAGCCTCCACACCTCAACAGAAAACGCCTTTGCAGGAAACTCTCCAAAGCCGAAATACTTCCGTTTCTGCCCCAGATCAGGTCCAGGATTCTCTTGGCTTGGACATCCCTCGTGCCGACGATATGCCATCCGATACATGGATTTGTCAGGTACGGGGATGTGGCAAGGTGATCAACAAGAGCAACACGAAGAGAGGCAAAGAATTAATTCAAGACCATTCATTGGCGCATGCAGACGACACAAAGGCCAAACTTGACCTTGTTTTTGCGGAACAAAGGTTGAACATTAATATACGCGTTGATAATCTTCTCGAACGGATTCGGGAGATGGGGAACCTTGACGCTGGGCTTTCAGCCATGGAGAACGGAGCCAACGGTCAAACGGGATCATGAGATAACTGCTACCCATGACCAACTAGAACATCCGTTTCGAAATGCTTACAACATGCTGGTTTCAGACCCGAGGCTGCTGTTGGCACCCACAGATCGGCAATGAGAGCTCGAGCAATACGCGACTGCTCGACTAGGTCCTAGGATTGGCCTAGTGCTGACTGGACTTGCTCTAGGTTGATCACTCCGTCGATGAATAGCCTCACGAGTCTGTTCACTAGTCTGCATATGAAAGGACTGAATACAGACCCATCCCATAATGGAGGACACGCGCATGGGCGATTAATACATCACCGAAGATATAGCAGAGTCTGACGTGAAGGCAAATATGCATTTCGGGTGTCGGAAGATGAGCGCGGCGTTGTGGATTGATCGATAATGATACCAAGGAATAAATATTCTTGATAGACATGAGCTCTTCGAATGATACCAGTGGAAATCGATGCGGAAGCAGGGTATATATCCCATACAAAACCATAATATGAAGCGGAGCGAGAAGATTATTCCCTTTTGAAGGTCATGTCGAAGATTGATCAATATACATGGAGGACTTGACAGGATGGTCAGGAAAGCCAAGTTCCGTCTGGACAAGTATCTAACAAACAAAATGAAGACAGACGATGTTTTGAACGCCGAACAATAGTCTCTGCTTTTGAATTCCCAGCCGAAGACAAATAGACAATGGAATAGTAGAACAACCAAAGCAACTAGTCATTACGACCGGCCCTTTGCCGCCGCTCTCTTGCTTTTCCCAGGTCTCTTGGAGCCACCCTTCATCTTCTTGACCGAGAAGTTACGCAGGTCTCCGCTAGAAATAGCATCACCACTCTTGGCGTGCCGTTTCTTACCACCGAAGCCGTATTTTTCATTCTTCTTCTGGCGCTTCATAGAGGGTCCGCCGCTCTCATTGCCGCGACTACGCTTCCGGCTGTCGGGTTTGCTCGAGTCCTCAATGGCGATATCGAATAGCTCGTTGTCATTGTCCGTAATGCCAGATTTATCAGCCTTGCGCTCTAGGAGAGAGAGAAGCATGTCAGTGGATGTTCGGCAACCTGTGTAAAGAAAAGGACAACATACTCTTCTTCAGCTCATTGATCTTCTCGAGCGTCTCGCGCTTCTCCTTATGTCTCTGTTGCAACTTGGCAACTTGCACCTGCTTTCCGAACTTCTTCAGATCCCGCTGCTTGCGGGCTTCCGCAGCAGCCTTCTTCGCGGCAGCTTCATCGTAAAGCTTCTTCTTGATCTTGCTCATGTGCTCGTCCGTCTTGACCATCTCCGCAAAGTAGTCGCCGGGCCGAGTGAACGGAATACCCTCCTTCTTCAATAGGCTACGGGCCTCGGTAGCGGCAGCCTGGCAAACCTTGTAGAAAGCCAACTCTCGGTTTAGATCGTCGTTGGGGTCGGGGACTTCGATCGGCTCTTTCGAGACAAGGGAATTGTGCTCTGAAAACGGCGTCCGGGAGGTGATGAAGGAGATGCGTTTGATAGATGCGTTGATAGCAGCAGAATTGTTGATCGTGAGGCGCTGGTGAGGAACCACGTCCTCTCTTTCGTCTTCGGACAAGTCGGATAGAGGAATGTCTTCTTCTTCTTCCTCCTCCTCCTCATCATCTTCGTCTTCCCCTTCTCCAGCCCGATCTTCACCCGACTCTTCAGCCTCATTGTCGCTTGATTCTTCGTCTTCTTCATCTTCAGGAGCATTGCGCTTCTTGGATTTCAAATTCTCCGACTCAGTCTGCGCGCACGCGAGCAATTAATTTAGCAATCTGATCCGAAATTCGATCCAAACGCTTCAATCTCGACTCCGACATACCTTGCCATTTGTTTCAACAATCTCCTCTTCCTTATTCTCATCATCTCCAATATTCGTCTTCTTTGACGCTTTTTTCTTCTCCGCCGCCTTGGCTAATTTCTTCTGCTTCTCTGCATCGTAATCTCGGCCCTTGTGGGCATCAAGAGCCTGGAGTAACTTGCTGCGTTTAACCATTTTCTCTATGAAAGCGAAAATCACGAGAGAAGTTTAGGGGAGAGTTCAACTGCAAGCTTGCAATTACTGTTCCAGCACCGCGGCGGACTTTCAGATCAGGAAACTACGGGAATTTTTTTGGGATACCGCTAGTCCAGATATGGTTAGCATTTAAGATAAGCCAAAACTAGTCTGATTTTAGTCTAGGGCATCTCGGTGATCAGGAGAAACAGTTGATCCTTGGGCATCTTATCGTCTTAATCTGGATATCAAGCACCCGGGAGTATACAGGGCGATAAACATCACCTTTACGGTTGGCCTTTTGGGCATACATAGCGTTTATTTTCGAAATCCGGCCTGCTATTTACTGGCGTCTCGAAATACTCTCAGTATCTCGCCGGATCAGTACATCATGGCAGACGATAGCAAATCCATCTCAACATCAGGGGCCGTCACCCCTCCCACCGGGGAATCTCTGCGATCGCAACAGGTTTGTCAAGCTGTCGCACTGTTGCTGAGAAGCACGTCGCTTACAATCTCTGCAGAGCACCGACGCACAAGGCCAGTTCTCTGCGGCGGTCGACGACCTCCTGGATCAGTTACAACACAAGTTCGACACTGTGTCGCGGGAAGTGTTCGCTAAGTGTTTGTCTGCCTCGTTCATGGAACCTATCATTAGGATAGCTATATATGATGCTGACTTGAACGTACGTTTCTAGTGGACGATATGGCTACGCGACTCGATGAGCTGGAAGCTTCCTTGACTATGGCTAGCGGCACGGCGGCGGCGACAGCGTCGTCTCCAGCGAAATGACTTTCGCGCGTTCATATAAATTGTTGCATTTTGATTCCTCAGCATGTTCTTGCATTGGTGGTCTGTTTCCGTGTGAAATGGAGTTTATAGGTTAAGTTCTTCTGAGCGGTGCGTTCATTTTGAAATGGTGGCAGATGTGCAAGTGTACTTCGTTGCATGTCGTCTCGTATTGAGAGATACCCTGTTGATTTTATGAGGGAGATGCCTCTTGTAATATATTTCTTGAACCGTTGTATCTTAGGTCAAGCCATTGTCTTTACATTCTTTGCTCCAGGGAGCTCCAGGTACATATTTCATAGACCAGAAGTCGTACAATTGGACAGTCCGTCAAAGATCTCCAAATCCTTGCAATCTACAGCTCGTCCTTGGTATCTGTCTCCTTATCGCCCACAAACAAGCGCAGGATGTTGCTGCGAGTAACAATATCGTCGATCTTCTCCGGGGCCGAGCCACCCTTCTCAAGGATCTTCTTCAGACGAGCCAGCTCCTTGGTGGCATACTCCTCGTTCTGGCTGATCTTCTCGGCAACCTTAACATAGTACTGAGCGTACTTGTCCTGGAGACCCTTGGCAGCCTTCTTAACCCCCGCAACGAGCTCCTTGGCGTTGCGCGACGAGACGTACTTGGTGATAAACTCGTCAAAAGCGGCGACTGTGCCGGCCTTCTCGTTGAGACCTCCACCAACGGCACGGTTAGTACCGGCGTTGGCGTTCAGGAACTCGACGAAGGCTTCCTCGGTACGAGCACCGGAGTAAGTAACGGGCTCGGTTGAGCCCTTGGGGAAAAACTTGATGGTGGGGTATCCGGTGACGCCTTGTTCTCTGGCGAGAGCCTTGGAGTTCTCTGCCTCGGCGTCAACCTTGGCGATCACAACGTCGGGCTCGAGTGCGAAGTCATTGGCGAGGGTCTCCCAGGTAGGGGCGAGGCTCTTGCAGTCTGTAAACGGCGAGGAATATTAGCTCAGTCCCACGAAGCAAAAAAAGGAAGAAAACATCAAAGGAAGAACTCACGTCCACACCAAGGCGCAGTGAAAGCAACCAACACATTCTTGTCACCACCAATGGTAGACTTCCACGATGACTCAGTCAACATCTCAACGTTGCTAGGCTCCTTCTTTGCTCCACGAGGCTTGATGCCCGTCTTCTCCGTAATGAACGCAGACAGGCTCTCCAGATCCCGACCACCGCTGTAGTCTGTGGGCTTGTCGCTCTTGCCATCGAACCACTTCAGCGTTGGGAATCCCTGGACACCAAACCTCTTTCCGAGATCTCTGTGTTCGTCCGCATCCACCTTGGCCACAGTCACCTTGTCCTTAGCGAACTCGAAAGCCTGAGCGAGCTCCTCATAGACGGGGGCGAGGGTCTTGCAGTGGCCACACCAAGGGGCGAAGAATTCAACCAGAGCGGGCTTTCCGGACTTGAGGACGACATCGTCGAAGTTCTTGGGAAGTAGATCAAGGACGGCGGAAGTGGCGCTGGCGATACCGACGAGCAGTGTGAGGCAGCTCACGAGCAGGAAGCTCAACCGAGCCATGGTGCTTGTTTGATAGAAGAGAAAGGACCGAAATATCCTCAATTAAAACGCAAAATATTGAGCAATGTTATGTATTAGTCTCAATCTTAGAAGAGCTGCGATTGCTGCCTTCAACTAAATCAGCTCAGATAGTGAAGGTGGTGTGATTTGCCTCCAGCTGAAATAGTAGTGAAGGTGCTGTACTTAATTTGCCTCCCAACGTATGGATCCCACGCCAGAAGCTCCGCAATCACCGCAGATCACCGCGGATTTATCAGCGGCCGGAAGAGGACACTTGGTATCTATACTTAGGAGAGCTTACACCCACAACTCGTATAACTTCGCAATTGACTTCGTCAAACAAGATGTGGTGCAGAGCTTCAATGTAACGAAGTGCTATGAGTATGTCACCTGATGTAGAGACAGTACGGAGCAAGTAAGGTGTTTAGTGTTACAGTCCTTTAGATTTCTACCTTCACCAGACGAGTCCCTCGGTCAATCACCGTCGCTGACAAGTGATAATGCTTTCATGTTCGTAGACTCTGATTCATTCGTGAGAGGCAGCTCCCACAGCAGCCTCTTAGCCCTATCGGCTGGGTACAGCTTACACAATTATCGCCTGACCGACAACCATTCATTTGCCTCCTTCCACAACTGAACGTCCTTGACTTCTTTACTCGCGTTCTGCGTGCCCTTATAGACCTAATATAGAAAAAAAAGATCAGCTCACGCGGTGAAAATGGGTTCGATTCTTTGGTACTCACCGCGTCCCAGAGCTTGAAGGCCTTTTCGAGATTGCTCGTAAAGCTGTCACTGTGTTGAAACCATTCTTTACCCTTGGACTTCACCTCTAACCGTGCCTCCGGCGAAGTTGGGTCCGCCTGCAGGGGCAGATCATCGAGATATGTGCGCACTGCAATGCCGAGACCGCAGTCATTGTCGTCGATGAAAGGGAGCCTATGAAGGTCAGCGCCATCGATTTTTGTGAGCATGATATAGGGTCTTACTTGACACTCATCTCAGTCCAGTCATCCCGATCTCTGCTGGCATCTCCGCTAAGAAGCAGGCTGGCTAAAACAACTTCGATTAGATTTCTTAATGTGGAGCGGACCTCGGAAATAAGAGAGCGGTAACAGAGCAATTGCCTGCTGAGAGGGCCCGAATAGCCGATATTCTTGTGTTGTATCTTAGCGATACAAGCCACACGTGAGATCAGGATATTGAACTTCTTGTCCTCATCTAGTGGGAGACGCGAGATCAGTAAGACATGTATCGCGGCATCAATCAAAAACGGTCAACTCACCTGAACCTCTCATCGGACCTCCTGAGACGTGGGAAAACCACTCTTTGGAATTCAAGAGCCCGAAACGGACCATTTCAACAGCCAGGAACGTAGCCTCTTCCAGATTATCGGCCGGATCAATGACGGAAAGGGCTTGATCGAGGCAGACACCCCATGAGGTGAGTCGGTGTTTCTCGTCAATGTAGCCTCGCAATTGCAGGAACCTCCAGTAGACGTTGGCAAGAATTTCGTCTTGCGACGATAGCAGCTTTTGATCATTAGAACCATTCATATACGAGAACAATCCGGTAATAAGAGGTTTGGCTAGACTCACTTGAGCATCCTTAGACGACGCAAAGGACTTGGCTGCGAATTCGGGATCGTGCAGGCTCTGTACAGCAAACTTGAGCGGAGAGGTGGTGCTCTGGTCACTTGTCAGACAATTCAATCTTGGCGTGCAGGTAGCATGCTGAACTGACCTGTAGCTTCTTTATTCCCTCGGGCAGCTGGTCAGAGCGAATCTTCCACGCCTGAATGGTTTCCTTGACGGAAGGAAGAGTCTTCAGAGTGATGGTCTTGTCCGACTTTTCATCAAACCATGTCCGTATATTGATCACTTTGGTCTGGTAGAACCTGTGGAGGGAATTCGAGAGCAAACAGATGGACTGAGTCCTGATTGGAGTGAGCGTGCTGCTCACAGTTTGGCGATATATCTCGGTATCTTCAACTCCCAATGGAAGGGAGATTTGAACCTCACCAGATGTCAGATAGTTGGGAATTTCAGGACCTAGGACGCCCTTGGAGAGGTAAAAGTAAAGTTCTTCGGGCAGTCGCTGGCCGATCAGTTCATGCATATCGGACGAGGCGTTCTCCCAATCCATAGGTGCGACCTTGCCATCCACGTCCATGATCACATGGTGTTTCACCGTCATGAACGCACGCTTGAAGGCATCGGCATACTGAAATTCCTGCACGCGACGGTCCTCTTCGAACTGAGCACATAGAGCTAGTGCATTTCGACCTGCTTGGTTGAATATCGGAAGAGCATCACGAATGCTGACGCTCTTTCCCGGAAATGTTGGGTTCTCGAAGCCAGGGAAGGTCCGCAGAAACGGTGAGCCCAATAACAGGCAGAAATCTAGGAACTGCTCATTTGACAGCCTGCCCATTTCATCTTGGCAAGTTTGTTTGGTAATCCAGGAAAACTGAGATGATTCGATATCCATGCGCGTGATTAGTTTGTCGACGTCGAAGAGAAGTGCTTCAGAGGGCCCAAAAACCGCATCAATGAGGGGATTGGAGCCTTTGGCAAGATATGAAAGCTATCAGAAGTGAGAAGTAAGAACCGAGCCGCCGCGAGTCAATCTCTCCGATGGTCGCTTCCTTACCTGAGCCGCGGCACTGTACGGCGCCACAATGAAGTCAACGCCATTTTGATACAGGATGCGCTGCAAAAATCTGTAAAGGGATTCAGGTTTCGGTGTGCCTGGAGTGGGCGGAGCGTTGTCAGCGCAAACAAGTAACCAGGGATGACGAGGATGCAGAAAGGAAGTCTTACCCGCGCCACTGAATGCGTCGACTACCTGATCCGCCTGTTGTTGGTCATAAAGCTCCCAGGCTTGTTCAAAGGCTCGCAATGACTCTGTCTGCACGTGGGGTCGCTGGTCCTTCTTCCCAAACTCTAGGCCGTTGAAGACGAAAAGACAGGCCACACCCAGTTCCTTGAAACTCTGCAACTCCCTCTCAATATTGGTCCTCAGCGCAAACGGGAACCCGCCTAGAGCGACCAGTAAAGGCTCGCGTGTCGAGTGGTGGTTGAGGTGCTGGGAAATGTAGTGCGACGCATCGATACCGACAACAGCCCCTTTGAGAGCGGAGAGAGGAAGGGACTGGGTGCGGGCAGAGGCCCATTCATCAAGTGGGCGGACTAATAGTGAGGGAAGTGATGGCAGTCAGCTTTATGAAACTAGTTCGCCCGCGTATGAGCTCGGAGGGGTCTGTATGAGTCGCCTTACTCGGCATGGCTTAGGAGCTATAGCTGTCTGTCACGGAAAAGAGATGGAGGACCCAATGCCAGGCTTGGAGAGCCCGAACAGGGCAGGGAGAGGTAGAAGAGTAAAGGAGTAAAAGAAACGAGGGAGGGAGGGAGGAGGAAGAGTTAGAGAAGAGAGGAATTGCCCAAAAAGTGAGGTGTCGCTCAAGCTCCGCGTGCCGTTGCGACAATTCGGGTTGAGCAATATTGAATGAAATCACGGGAAGCGGAGATCGACATTTCCGACTTGCACTTTATCTACAATCAGTTACACCACAACCTATCTCAAATTCTTCTGACATATCAGAGGTTGCAATGTTCTTGATAGATCAATACCAGATCCAGTATATTCATACCATGCGGGTCAACTCGTCCAGATGACAAAGGCTCCCTAGCCCGGTCATCTGCGTCAAATATATATAGCTTGACCAGCAAGTAGGTACATAGATGTGACAGGGAGTCCGATTCAGGATATCCACACCCTACATCCAGAGCTCATCCTTTTCAAACGCTCGAAAAGAAGTGATGACACCTACTCATGGTGCTAATCTGCGAAAGTTGATACAACGGCTCCTTTGGGTCATGAGTCCTCCAAATCAAGCAGTCAATCAATGCTCTGCAGGAGAAATAGTTATAAAATCTGCGTAAGACAGATATGCCTTGGCAAAAGGCAGTAGTATCATGACAGAATAGTCCATTGGTCGCTTAGGGACTACTACCTTACACTGTACTCCATAGTCCTACACTAAGAGATCAAGTAACCGAATTGCTAAAGTGATTCTATCAAACAATGGCAGGGCTGGCAGCATCGCTTTGCTCCGGTCCACAGGCGGATAAGACCGATAAGATCAGGCAATCATGATAATCGCATAAGCCCTTAACTAGGTTCGTATCTAGAACCATATACTATTGCACTATATAGTTCGTAGTTCACCCTGGATTCCGTCCATAGTTCTGGGATTTCCACATTCTTCTTACCAACCACCTGTCCACCTGTCTATCTTCAGCTAGGTCAAAATGGAAAAGACTTCCGCGGTGGGACCGCCTATTGAACTTCCCATCATAGACATCTCCAACCCCGACGACCCCAATGTGGGTAAGGCCATGCTTGACGCGGCCGCCAAGTACGGCTTTTTGTACGTTGACAGCAAAGGGACCGATTTCACGACCGAGGATGTGAAGAGAGCGTTTGAGCTGGTAGATTGCCTCCGATCGATCGTCTACCAAAAATCATGCATTGACAGAGCCTGTAGTCGAAAGCTTTCTTTGCCTCTCCTGCCGAGGAGAAGGCCACTTGCCGTATTACTCCAAATGTTCGTCTTACCCGATTGTCAACGTATATTGAGTTATGTATTGAAGCTGATGCTGGTCGCGTGCAGAACCGTGGCTGGTCAGGCATGCACATTGAAACTCTTGATCCAGAGCATCAACGGGTAATCCACCCCCCACGATCTTGTACACTTCAGCAGGCTGACCAGAGTGCGCCACACGGCGCATGCTATAGACAGGTGATTTCAAGGAGTACGCCTTAACCCCGGACCACATTACTGCTTCTTCGTGTTCTCACCAGTATCTACAGGGCCATGAACTTTGGCGAATTCAAGGATGGGAAAGCCCAGCAACCCCTCCCCCCATCGCTGGCCCCGCACGAGGCTGAGATCGGGCATTTCGCCTCCCTCTGCAACGAGACCTGCAATCGCGTCTTGAAGCTACTAGCCCTCGGGCTCCAGGTTCGCCATATCAACCAGTCATTCCACGCTTTCCTCTAATCGCAACCACACAGATCCCAGACGACTTCTTTACATCCCGCCACGACCCCCAGAACGGTCCGTCAGGCAGCATCCTCCGCTACCTGTTCTACCCCTCGATCTTCTCGCCCGCAACATCCTCCTACCGGCACGACGTCGATGTGCGCGCCGGCGCCCACTCCGACTACGGCAGCATCACCCTTCTCTTTCAGCGGCCCGGCCAGCCAGGTCTCGAGATCCGGACGCCAGATGGTTCCTGGGCTCCTGTCCCCGTGCAGCCGGGCGAAGCAGAGGAGGGCAGTGGCAGTGCCTACCCGTTCCCGCCTATACTGGTAAACATTGGTGATCTGCTGAGTTACTGGACCGACGGGCTACTTAAGTCGACGATCCACCGGGTCGTGTTCCCCTTGTCTGAACAACGTAGCCCGAACCCGCAGGACAGATATAGCATCGCTTACTTCTGTCATCCGGTGGATACCACGGAGTTAGTTCCTGTACCTAGTGAAGCTGTTGCCGCTCATCGCGAGTATTGCAAGGAGAACGGCATTGTCAATGAACAGGTTGGCTTCGGCGGCGGAGCAGGGAACATGGCGCCGGGGAAGAGGGCTTTGACGGCTTACGAGCATCTTGAGTCAAGACTGGCGGCCACATACGGATTTAAGAAGGAATGATTGTCTGTACGGTGTGGTCGAAACGTGTATACGGACGAGGCAGCTTGGCGTAGAGCTTGTTGTATTAATTCTCATCAGGTTTACTCTTGACTTACTTTGTAAGTGCTTCAGTACAACCGCTAGTGCCAGTTTTGAAGAGGGAAGGGAGTAGTACGTGGTCAACTTAGAAAAGAAACCGACAATGCGAGATGCAGAGACATCGTACCAGTTGAACAGGCAATGGGATGCCCTGTAAAGCTTACACCGCATATGACATTGGTTGTTGAGCTGTCACAAATGCGAGAGGGCGATATGAAAAGTTTGTTCAAAAGAACGCACCAAGTTTAAGGGCGTTCAGTTAAGACCAAAGGAAAATCGTGATAACAATTAGAATTCATCGTTGTAAGTAGTACACAATGGAAACAAGACCAATGAGTTGACTAGGGCAAATATGCAGATTCATGAGCGCTAGAGGTATTCCATGTAGGGCATCACGCCCAACGTCAATGAGAACAAGATCGGAAAGTGCGTAGACCAAATGATAGAGGGTAAACCGTTGCAAAAAAGGCATAGACGACATACAAAAGGTATCTTTATGATAAGAGGTAACGCCGCCGAGTTCTGAAATGCCATGCATGGGTAAATAGTACCTCGCCAAAAGGGTGGGAAGAGACTGAAACAGGTGACAAATATGACGCTATGCAGGTCAGAATGCATTATTGAATAGTGGTAATTCGGTCCATCCATATCATGGCGTAGTGTGGCACCAATGACGATGATAGACCCACGCTGCTTTTTGACAATCTTTGCTGCAGTATTTGGTACGACGGCAACGGCGGCACTTTGCGAACTGGCGCTGAAACTCCTCCCACTTTCCGCACTTGTAGTATGCACATTGCCTGATACCTCCTCTGGACTCGTCCTTACGGCAAAGGTTCCGCATGACCACGCAAGCCCAGTATTGCATATCTTTTGAGTGGTGACGAACGGTGAATTTCTCAACCAGAGGGAAGATGTTGACATCATCAGGAAGCAGATATTCATCCTCTTCTTCAGGCATTTCAATTGGCGACGTTCCTTCTTCTAGCATTTGAAGTTCGCGATCGATCTTGAGTTTGGGAACGAAATGAGAATGCTGAAAGTAGGACCGGAGGTTGCAGTACTTGGAGACATAAGCCAGAAGTTGCAGAGACATGAGAACGTCCTCGTCCCGGGGCATAGTTGTCAAAACACCATGAGCGGCTGTTGTTGTTCGATCGCGGAAGTATAGGGAGTACGGGCTTGGAACAAGAGCGGGAGAGTTGGCGTTATCAGCCGCCTGGGCCGGCGAAAACCCCAAAGTGGCGTTGTTTTGGGCGTTATCAGTATTGATCATGCTGCCGTCCACTGTGGAACGGTGTGTAATGTTGAAAGTCTCGGCTTCCTGCTCTTCGGAAGGATCTGTTACCGTGAGATCGTGAGAGTCGGAAACGCCGCCTAGTATCGTGTCTCTTTCACCGACATCATCGATGTCCATTCTGTTCTGGAGTCCAACGATAGGCTCAGCAGCCTCTGTGGAAGCGGGATCGTCCTCCATTGTAGAACCGTCGCCGTTTCCATCATCGGAATCGCCCGATGCCGACTGCTGCTGTCTCAACAACGGACGTTGCCTCGCAATTGTAGCCTGTGCGCTGCTTCGAGGCTGTGCAGGAGCATTGGGGGTGGTCGGAGATTCAGGCTGAGAAGTCAGTCCGGTGTGGAAGCCAGGAAGCATGCTGGGTAACCGCTCATTATCACGCACGGGCCGTAGACCGAAGCCATCAGCAGCGTCCATCGAAGGCAATGCTGTAGCCAAAGGCTGCATTCTGTGTCGGTTGTTGCCATGCCCAAAGCGGCCGTCATTTGTTCTATGGTGGTGAACGTCTTGTCCGAACGTGCTTCTCTCAGGAGGGGAGGTCATGGGCACGCGGGGTGGAGAGGTGACATCCAGCACGTTCGAATCAGTGACATGACTTTCCTGGAAGAAAGGTTGGGGTGGTATTTCGATACTCGGAGGAGGCGCCTGGCGACGAGAGGTGCGTTGTTCAGCTGTCGATGACTGTTCCAGGAAGGGTGAACGTGCAGAAGCATCATTTGATGTCGACACAGCTTTCGAATGATGCCTGGACGACTGTCTTTGAGACTCAGAATCGGATCGGGCCCGTGCCTTGTCGACAACCTTGATATAGTTATCCAGAATCGTGGCAATTACCGGCACCATATCGGCCTCGACAACCCTTGTCCTCACACTTTCTGAACCTCTCACTCCGATATTCACAACACATTGAAAGGCCAGACTCCACTTCCACATCTCCATGAGGTCCCTGCTCCGGCCTTCTTTGAGTATACACACGAGTCTTTCAATACCGCCATCGACGGTGAGAATATCGCGAATACGAGCAGAGGACGTAGTAAGATATGCCAGATGATTGAGGGAGTTTATGAGAGGTAGTGTTGATGTGCAGTCGAGGGCCCGCCGGTCATATAGGGTTGTCGTAATATTGACAGAGGCCTTGTTGACATTGGGAATGCTAAAGTTCACCTCCCGCATGATGGGCAGGGAGATCGCAGGATCGAAGATGATAGGGAGAGCAGTCGTTCGAAAAGGAGAATTATCGTAGCTCGATGGAAGGTCGGCGTTCGCTGTCAACCCCCTAATGCGGACGAAAGCGTACCTGGGATGAAGATGGTCGGAGGAGAAAGGAAAGGACGGAGAGTCTTGACAGTTTGATGGATAAAATCATGCGGTAAAATAGGAGGATGCAGAGGTGAATCAAATAGCCTTAAGAGGCACGTTGATGGACTGGAGATGAGGAAGCTGAAAAGTGATGGAGATGAGGACAGTGAAAGGGAGTTTTGATCGAGCCAAGACCAGTCCTTTCAGTCAGAGCCTGATGGTGACCGCGGGCAGCCACGAGGTGGGTGATTCAGATGACAATGCAAAAACAAGAGTCAGGGGTGAAAGAAAGAGGAGAGTCAAATACAAGACATGGACAAAAATGGGCCAATATGTATAAACCAAAATAATGCCACAAATGAAAGTCAAGAGCTGGAGGATGTGAAGTTCTGGCGGAGGATTTGATTATGTGTCGGAGAGGGGGGCAAAATCAAAAGAGGAGAAAGTGAGAGAGAGAGAGTGAACGAGGGAGCGAATGACTATGAAGCCGAGTCGGGCCAGAGTCTAAGCGGAGACTGGGACCGAGAAGGGGTTTGTTTCATGAATAGCAGCAACCCTACTGAACTATCTGTTCAGACTACTCTTTACGAAATCCGAGTTGTTGATGGACAGGGCTCCTTTTGCTTGGTGATGATCTTAGAATATTGATTTCTGTCTCTTCCATCCCCCTGCGATCGAGTCGGCGTGGTTTTCGAAATATGGTGTCGATACGGAGTATGACTATGACGATGGACTCCCGCACGCCACCCTTCGCCTCTGATGGAGCCACCTCCATTGTCCTCATTAGAAAATCACTCATCTGGAAGAATATTCTATGCTTTGCTAAAACCATTAAAGTCCCTTTAGGTGATCATTTACCTCAATATGTGCCGTCGTAGACCGCCACATCAACCTGGTCTATCGCTACGGCTTTCAATCCATCATCATTTTACAGAGAAGGAACTATTATCTCTTATATTTGACCATCATCCTTTTACTTCTCGAGGTGGTCAATTTCCCCCTCAAAACGAATTTTGCGATGGGATCAGGCTATGGCATCGATTAAAATGCCATGAGAGATTTACCTTACCTACCATGGCCCCCAAGGTTCCTGCGTGATCCCTTCTTGAGACTTGAAAGATGCTGGCCTCTTACCAGAATGAGTGGATTGTCCTGTCGATCCAAGAGCAATCTTCCTACTAAAAAATGTGAGGTGCTCGAGATTGAAGAACTGGCCATATCTATACTTCTCATGGGGTGTTTGCGAAGTTTCGCCTTTTCTATTCTTTGTACGGGGTGGACAGTGAAGATTTCTCGATAAACCTCGCTCTGCGCATTCTTCACGATACTCAGGAGATAAATGGGTCGCCAGGAATATCTGCGTTAAGTATCAGCTCTTCAGTTGACGTTGACAGGGAGCAGATTTTCGCAGCATACAGAGTACAATGATTCTGGTCGTCTTAACCGAGAGAGAAGGAATTCTCGCAAGTACATGCTCAGCAGAGTACTTAAGGACCATGCGCAGTCTGGCGCCGACAGCCATCATCTTACATCTGGGTAGGCTGCTGTAGTCTAATTAAGGCTGAAACTTGACCAACTTGGCCAAGAAACCTACACAAACCCCTTGGTGGTTCTCTATTGGATTCAAGGTAGATCCAACAGAAGCTATGGAGGACTTCATATGCTTTGTTCTTTGAGACGCACAGATCGGAGTTAAAGTAAGTGAGTGAGTTTATATTTAGAAATCCGTGATGTATGGGCACCAAACCAGCCGAGAAGGATCCATCTAGCCGCCTACCGACACGAACAATCCAAGCATTCAGCGTCTGGAGTCCAGAATGCCATTGCCGAGTTCAGCCTTGTGCTCGTCCTGTGCTCTTTCATACAGGTTGGTATTACATGCGTCATGCCTAAGAGTCTATTTATACTTCATGCCTCAAAATTCTGATGGGACCTGTCCTCAGACTTGACCATGTTGTTTGATTCGTTGTCCGGCCTTATGCGGCCTGGCAATTGTTGAAATCCGTGCATTTTAATATGCAAAAAGTAGGTAGGCCTTTGTCTTCGTAAATAAGGAAGAGCATTCAGACAGGTGGGCCCTGATGCATTGACCAAGGTCTCTGGCGGTTGAAGTACTCCGAACAGAATATGAGAGATGTACCAGCACATGGGACGGTTGACTCCATCGAGTCATGAGGAAGGCGCTTTCTGAATTACAATACTTGCATTTACAATCGCATGAACGGGACGAGCTTGGAAAACAGTTCTGATTTCTCAGATCCTCAACACCGGCTTGTTAGCAGGTCAGGAGTCTTGGGACCTAGGTACTTCTCACTGGGAATAGTGTATGAAGGTACTGTAGTAGCACTTGAGGTTAGTCAGGAACGACCAGTTTTGAGTGATGAGCAATCATCATTCAACGGTGGAGCCAAATTCGAAGTGGATAAGAGATTGCCAGTATGGAGTCAAATTAAAATGGGACCCGCTGCAGTGTGTGGGCTTCAATCTCGTGGGCACTGTATGTCAAGGCGTCCAACTGCAATTCTTGATACAGAATCTCCTCAACTGGAATACTATTAGAAGACAAAGTTGGCTTATGATGGATTATGATATAGGTACATTTGTGCGAGTATCTAGATAGAAGGGTTAAGAAGATGGTTAGTTTGTTCACCCAGTGCCCTCGCAGAGAAAAGACTGTAATGGTTGTAACATGGTGCAGCACTAGCCCATCTCTGATCAGGTCTCCGAGGCTAGTATCTGTTTTTATACATTCCTACCCCCGGAGTCGGGACTTCTAGCAAGTATTTCTGCATGAATCAGGGGCTGGAGACCGAAGCAGAAAATATCCGAGAACTAATGCCGAATGTGAGGCTGAAGAATTATCAGTTTTGATCCCATATTGTTTATACAGTTGACGTCTCTGGATCCAGATGCCAAGGGGGCCAGATATAGGCATCATTTCCCCACGAACTTAGATTCTCTTTCCATATCTACTTGGACTTTGGAAGAAGTAAACTAAATCTAGGTTTATTGGAAGCATCTCGCAATGTACCATGGCTGCTGATATGATAAACATAGGACTATCGGATTACGCGAATTCCATCTGCCTACTCGCCTGTCCAATTCGAATGGAATACGCGGCATAAGATCCTCGCGCTCCAATCAAAGTGGTCATCAGCTCGTCAGCCAGGCATGACATGTCAATTTGAAGCCCTTAATCAGATGAAAGTGACACTGCATTATTAGAAATTGATGTTGTTCAGACATCTGCAGCGAATCATGAGCACTATTAAGTTCATTGCAACCTGACAGATTTTCTTTCCTCTGTGTTCACAATAATCAGATGATATTGAGAGGTATTAAGTTGAAGTTTCCTATCATCACCATCGCAATAAGACCAATTATCGCGATCCATATTTTCCACAAATTTTTGGCAGACTGGAATGTCTTAATTTCCTCCACTTCGGGGACATCAATCACCAATCAATGTCCACAAACTTCACTGGCTGCATCTTAGTGACCGCAATAACCTTGATAATTTACCAATTACAGGACAACCACCTTGTACACAGTACCTTACGATGGACATGGCGTGGATACAGACGCCCAATCAAGTTTGCTGCGGCTTTTTTCCGTGTCCATCCAGGAGGCTCCGTCCATTACCAAGCAGTTCATGACTCTGTTCAGCTGCTCGGTACTGCAGGTGCTGTCTTGGCCCAGCTAGCATGTACAAGTATCCCTTCTGCAGACCACATACTTCTCTACGGCAGTGAGGATCTACTACCTAGGTGTCTATCTAACTACCAGTGATTCATCAACGCAGGGCATCTCTGTGTCGACGGATGAGATACTATCTATAACAGCTCAGTGCTCTCTACAGCTGACCCGTCGATTCAATCGTCATCCCAAAGCATACCTGAGTCAATATGACCGCAGTAATTAGTCCACCACCTTGGCCCTTTTGTCAACATATTGCTGAGGATGAAAGAAACTGAGAGGAAAGGGATTTATAATAGAATTGAGATAAATTCAAACCTCACAATGTCTATGAGTGTAATGGATTGTTATGTTATTATTTTGTTAGAGTATGGTACTCTATAGTAGTGCCACTACTGGTACTAGTTCCCCTTAACGTGCTGCTGTTGCTACCGGCGGTGTCATCTGGACCTGTTTCCCCTACATTAACGTTATTATTTCCTCCCTCCTTTAATCTACTTCCCTTCGGCTTTTGTGGCCCTTTCTCTTCTGTAATAATAAATTCTCTCTGATCGTAACCATACATATCTCTTGCTCTATTTAACACTGTCAATTGGCACGGATACCCCCTGCCTTGTTCTAAGCTCGAACCACTACTACTACTGCCCCGGGTCGAAACTTTCTTCTTCGCTCGGTCGCTTCCGCCGTAACTCTCGCTCCACACCCAATCAACCCCCTCCTCTCCTCTCCTCTCGCAGCTCCCTCTCTCTCAATCCTCTCTGCCTGTTCCCTTCCTACCGCCGTCTTCCCGCCCCCTCTTCCCGTCCTCCCAATCCGATCCCCTGGGATTTACAGCGTGCGCCTCTTCGATTCCGTTTCACATCCCACTTCCGCCTACTTCCTCGATTACCAATCCTCCCATCCCAGGGACCTCCTTTCCGGTCGAAATGGCAGCCGATATGAGCGGCGAGCAGATGCAGGCCAAGATCACCGCGGCCAGGCGCGAAGCTGAAGGTCTCAAGGACAAAATCAAGCGCAGAAAAGATGAGCTGGCAGATACAACCCGTACGAATCCTTCAAACCAAGCTTTTTGCGAACTTCCAATTCCTGGAATGGCAGCAGCTTGTTTACTGCCATTGCTTTTGCGAAAGTTTCCTGTTCATTTCGGCTACTGACTGACCCCCTAAACAGTTCGTCAGGTTGCGCAGAACCAGACCGACGCCCTACCTCGCATCGGAATGAAGCCTCGACGGACGCTCAAAGGCCACCTGGCCAAGATCTACGCCATGCATTGGTCCACTGACCGTCGTCATCTAGTGTCCGCCTCGCAGGACGGTAAATTGATTATCTGGGACGCCTACACCACCAACAAGGTCCATGCCATTCCTTTGAGATCGTCATGGGTGATGACCTGCGCTTATGCTCCAAGTGGTAACTACGTGGCGTGTGGTGGTCTCGACAACATCTGCTCTATCTACAATCTCTCCTCCCGCGAAGGCCCGACCCGTGTCGCGCGGGAACTGTCGGGGCACTCGGGCTACCTCTCGTGCTGCCGTTTCATTAACGACCGTCGCATTATCACCTCCTCTGGTGACATGACATGCATGCTGTGGGATATTGAGTCGGGATCCAAGGTGACTGAGTTCGCGGATCACCTGGGAGACGTCATGTCGATCAGCATCAACCCCACTAATCAGAACATCTTTGTTTCTGGTGCCTGCGACGCTTTCGCCAAGCTCTGGGATATTCGTACCGGAAAGGCCGTTCAGACTTTCGCCGGACACGAGTCGGATATCAACGCCATTCAATTCTTCCCCGACGGAAACGCTTTCGGAACAGGTTCTGATGACACCTCCTGCCGTCTCTTCGACATCCGTGCGGATCGGGAGTTGAACATTTACCAGGTAAACTCGTGATGTTGTTCACGATTTCTGCTGCGTTCATAGCTAATGAGACTCGCTTGCTGCAGAGCGATCAAATTCTTTGTGGCATCACGTCTGTTGCTTTCTCGGTCTCTGGACGATTGCTCTTCGCCGGTTATGATGACTTCGAGTGCAAGGTATGTCACGGTACAACTATGCATTGCAACAGGGGCGTAAGCTGACTTTCGCAGGTCTGGGATGTTCTTCGAGGTGACAAGGTCGGTTCTCTGAGCGGCCACGAAAACCGTGTCAGCTGTCTTGGAGTCAGCAATGACGGCATCAGTTTGTGCACCGGATCCTGGGATTCTCTTGTAAGTGCCTGGAAAGCGTTAACAACTCCCATTGCTATTTTAATTTACTTTTTTTACGGTCTTCATTTCACAATCACTAATATTCCTATCCGTGGTACAGCTCAAGGTTTGGGCCTGGTAAAAGAACAGAATCATCGAGCCAAGATACCCCGTCTCAGTCATTTGCGATTCCATCATTCGACTTTTTTCTATTCATTTTCTGCAACAATAGGTTGGATGCCCGCCGTTGTACGATACATTTTCATATTTTTCAGGAGCAATGTCCGCTTTTAATCTTCTATCCGGAACTACAAAAGACGTTTGCGGGAGAGCGGGACGAGCGAATCACTTGGACCTAGATCAAGGTGATTGGACACTTGGTCAAGATTCGGAACACTTCAGATGCTGGTCGTGGAGCCAAATTAATGAATCCGAAAGTCTAGGTGACAAAGTTCGATGGCTGATGTGGTGTGCCGCGCTCATATGTTGTCTTTGCTTTTCTTTTCTATTTTGATGATGACACTGATCTACGAGCCCCCTCAGGACGGCTGGCTGAGGAGTGTTCCCATAGCCCAAACTCACCATACATGCGAGCACTCCTTTTGCAGTGAACAGTGGGTGAGACCGGCAGACAGGTCCGCGTCCTTGAGCACTTCTTCGTTCTTCCAATTTCCGTTATTCCCTTTTGGAGGGATTCTCGCTTGCAAGCCTATCCTATACCTTTGCCCTTTCGTCTGTCATATCCTATTCCCGTCTTTATATGGTCGCTTTCCTTTTGGTCTTACGGGACTCTCTGATTATTCCTGATTTCTCTTCCCCATCAAGAGTTTCATTTCTTTTTCTTTTGCCTATTCATTTGTGATCAGCCTCTCTTGCGCATTGACGTCTTTCTTGCATGATTTCATCTTGCGGCTGATAGGACGGGAGGGAATGTTTTCGAATAGGGCCATGACGTTTTCCTTTGTCTGACTTGTGGCGAATGTTCTCGTGGTTTGCGGCCTTTTTAACTATTAATTTGACATTACAAAAATCTATTGTCGATTCCAGAATTCCCTTGGTTCTTGAGCTACGACGGGCCGTCATCAGGCAGCTGTCGGCCTCCTGTCAGCGGGGCTTGGCTGACACGACATGGCCGATGTGGCTGCTGCGATTGACATTCGAGTGTGTCTGAAAGCACTCGTAGCCTTGTTCCGGTTTAGGCTTGTTTCGCATGAGTCTGACAGTCTCTTGATACGAGGCATACCGGGCTTTCCTACATGCCGTGCAAGGGTAGGGATAGGTGAGATTGATGTTTGGCCTATATGGCTTCAGAATTCGAGTTTCATGCGGGAGCATGGCGCCATTGAGACGGAGGAGTGTAGCAGCGGATCGAGGTATCATCATCCCCCTAGGAGACATGATGTGTGAGGGGTCCCTACGCATGAAACCCTATCGGCAGCTAGTCTGCGTGAATCTGCCGGTCCTTGAATCAGGTAGCAAGAAGCCACTTACCTGACACATCTGTCAATGCATTTTCAAGGTGACATGTGGAAGCGGTCAGTCAAGATGGAGATGTCAACAAGAGCTGAAAATGGTTCCACGGCTTGGTTATCTCTTTCCCATCAAGGAGTGCTGCAGCGGAGAACAGGTGCGTAGTGGACCACGTTGGAGTGCTGGGCTACTTCTAGGTTGGCATCACTGTGCTGATAAACTCGAATGCCATGGATATGTCCTTGGCAACAGCAGAAGATCCGAGCTAGTACTCGGGTGGTGATAATCGTGGCAACTGCGTCATAACGAAGGGCCTTATGAGTTGCAATTTGGGGTTTGGGTCTTTGGGAGGGTTTATTCCGTGTTCGGCAGCATCGCCATCTTGGTGTCGTTGGATCTGCATCTGAAACATCTATTCCACGTGGCTTGATGCCCCGGACGACGGTCCTAACAATGTGTCGAGCGAATGAAACAGCAAACAGCAGTCAGCAGACTGATCCTCCCTAACCGTAGGTTCGTAAAGGATTAACCTTCATGGGCTCTTAAACTTCAATGACTCCTTTTCCATGTCAGGTGATATGGGGGTGGGACATTCGAGAATTCCAAATTCCAGACATGAGCAGAGTAGAGCCTTTAGAGGGAATGTTCTTCGCTCCTTCTAGTGGTGCGTGGCAGTCCTTCATTATTGATTAGGCTAACCTTGATATTTGATACATCGAAAACCATGAAGTCAAAATGTTGACCTCCAGAAGAGTGGCTGAGATGGATCTTCACCACCTGAAACACAGGGGCGGATGAACCACAAGATATGATTGGTTCCTATTCTTGTTACGCTCGGAGCTGCAGCAGAGAGAAGGCACGCTAGTCTTTCCCCGCTAAACCCCAACGCGACAAGAATCGTCAACGTTTCAAGTGCCGCCAGCCCGCCACTGCCTCAAAAGACTAGATTTCTCTATTGAATCCTTTTCCCCCTTTCCTACAAGTCTAACTCAAATAAAAGTGATCCATCTCCTGATTCAACGCTGAATTGCGGAATTGATCGGCGTGAGTGCCTGGAGACTGTTGGAGACTTGGAGTACTACTACATTATTAGTCTCGCTCTAGTCCACGATCATTATCATTCTCTCCAATAGCGGCCATAACTCCGACTGTGGTTCAGGGGGAAAGAAAAAGAAACCAGGATCCGAGATTCTGAAACCAACTGCAGTCATCCTCCTCCGCATCATCTTTTGCCTTCTTGGGCGGCTTGGACCATAGGGCTACCGCTTATTCTTCTTTTGAATTGCTTTTTTTTCGCCCTCGAATTAGAGTTCTAGAACGGAACTCGAGTAACTCTAACCAGAAGGCAGAAACCAAAAAAGGAAAAGAAGGAAAAAGGCAAAAAAAAGGGAAGAAAGTGTAATATCGTGATCGACTTTCCCTGGCTGCCTGCTGAATTCGGGGACACGATCACACGAATATCAACACCGTCTACGCTTTAAAACTGGGCATTGACCCCACCTCGTTCCCTCCTGCTTCCTTCCTTTTTCGCCATGTCTGCTCAAGACGAGTTCAACAGCCTTGTAGCCAACAACCAGGAGAAGTTCTCCAGTCATCCTGAGGACCGAGATAACTCTGATCGCGACTCCGAGCCTGCATCTGACGACGACACCAGCGACAACGACCACGCACACTTCTCAGACTCCGAAGACTTTGACGGTACCGCCATGGCTTCACGCACGGCTACATATCAGGTCCCCAGGACCAAGTTCGACGCCAACACAGGGCCCAAGGGCGTCATTGCCGATGCGCAGGCCTTCGAACGTGCGCGCAAGCGCTCCTTCCGCAGAACCCTACTTAGTGCCACGGGAATAGACTATTCGCATCACCGTTCCAACTCCAAGTCGATCACTGATGATGCCAATCTTATACAGTACCCCTCGCCGGCGGATGGCTCTGGCAGCGAGGACGAGGAGCAGTTCATGCGCAAGTGGCGGGAGTCGCGCATGCAGGAGCTGCAGAACCAGACCTCACGACGTACCAGTCCCCGGAGGAAGATGTACGGGTCCGTCGAGACGGTGGATGCGGTGGGTTATCTAGACGCTATTGAGAAGGTCTCCTCGGATACTGTAGTGGTGGTGTGTGTGTACGACCCGGAGGTGAGTAGTATACTGGTTTATGCCACTTCCAAAGGGGGCTTGTGGATCGCACAACTGACAACGAGTGCAGTCCAACGTCAGCTCTCTCGTGGAAGACTGCCTGGATACCATTGCGCGCAGGCAACCAACCGTCCGCTTCATCAAGCTGGACCATGAAATCGCCGAAATGGACAACATTGAGGCCCCTGCTCTGCTGGCTTACAGAGCGGGTGACGTCTTTGCGACTATCGTCGAGATCCTAAAGCAGATTCCCAAAGGTCGGAGCTGCAGCGCAGACAGTCTGGAAGATCTACTCAAATCGTATGTGACTGCCAAACGTCTCCTTTGCTCTCTATCGTCTGCTAACCCTATATACAGCCACCGAATTCTGTAGACCTCCTTTCTTCAACGTCTTCTCAGATTTCTCTTTATGTTATGCAATATCTTCTCTCCACTAGAATGAGCACAGCGGGCGCATCGGGCTTCTTGTCATTTCCTTCCGGTCTACTTCTCATTTTCTCTTCAGGATCTTGTCTTGACACCTATGATCATTTGGTTCCTTCTTCGCAACCCATTGCTTTCATTCATGGGAGATATTTGTCGATTTACCTTCTTGGTTCTCAACACATCTGGTATTGTGCTCTTCCATTTGTCTCTCACCTCGTCTGCATGAAACTTGAGATATCCAAATCGCTTCGGTTTTCGGTTTCTTTTGTTCTTCTGGGCATATGGCGTTCATGTTTCGATAGACTGATTTGCTTGAAGATATTGTCATCTCAATTGATTAGAATTGGGTTCTGTCCTTGATCATGTCTCTCTTTGTTGTTTCATTAGTCACTAAGGATCATTGCTCTCGCCGGCTCCCTACTTCTCAGAAAACTTCTCTGTATGAAGGCCACTCCTCAAACCCAACGAACCTTGATCGAACCAGAAATACAATCAGGGTAAGTGGGAAAAAATGACATAACCTAGAAAAATAAGATGACAATTGGAAATACGCGTTTAGGAGGGAAAAAACGAAGAAAAGAAAAATTGAAAAGAAGAAAGCGACTACAGAGCGCCCTTCTCTTGTGTAAAGTCCCACAGCATCTTGATCAGGTTGTCCGGTAGGGTATAAAGATCGACGTGGAATTCGCCCTCTGCAAGCAAGCGGTACCGTCAGCAAAGTTTCTCGAAGATAAATTTCCTTTTTGTAAACGATCACGGGCAAGACGTACGCTCGACATCGTTCTTGGTATACGAGTCTGGTGCTTTGTGGTCGTGTACCATCTGCACGACCTGGAGGAGGTCGTCTTCTCCAAGTCTTTGGAGGCCGTCGGCCAATTTGTCCATGTCGACCTGGTGTGGGAGGAGGTTAGTTTACGAGTCAAAGGAGACTCGACGGTGGGAGAGGAGAAATCAGACTGACATTCTTCTCCGTCCTCTTCTTCTTTTTCGATCCCTCCTCGCCTCCTGCGGCGCGTTTCGATTTCACTCCGTTCTCGTCACCGGGTACCGGGCCCGACTCGCGCAGTGCAGCCAACAGCGCTGGCTTGGGGTTCTTGAATGTCTGCGGAAATAAGAGTCATGAGTACAAGCGCCACTCAAGGTAATAGGTCGTGCGAGCACACAAGGGGCTAGTGCTCACAATGACATGTTTGGACTCGTAGCGCGCCTGTGCGAAATTCAGGTCGTGCGTCAAGACGTGTTCCTTATTATCGGCGGCAGTCAGGCCAATCTGCATATCGAATTCGCCCCATCCTTCCTCCGAGATTCTGAATGGAGGGTTCTTGAATGCTGTAGTTGACGCGGTGCGTGTCAGCCTCGATTCATCGTCCTTCTGCCTCATGACGACAAGAATAACAGCATGGCGGTAAGGGAAGCGACGTACTCTGAACCGCCCGGTCCCCGAAACTAGGATGCAACGTGTATGTCACCTTGTCGAAGACGTTCGCCGGCACCTGCTCGCCATGTTCGTTGACGAGGTAGACCTCAATCGACCACGATCGCAGCGGGAATCCTTCAACGCCGGAGTCCTTGTTTCTAGAGTAAGCAAGAGCAAGCGTCAGCATCCCCACCAAACACAAAAGGCAGAACCACCAGCTCGATTCATCAAGGGCTCGTAGAAAACGGAAGCGCGTTTGCA
Source organism: Scortechinia acanthostroma (assembly GCA_011319215.2). Classification (NCBI taxonomy): domain Eukaryota; kingdom Fungi; phylum Ascomycota; class Sordariomycetes; order Coronophorales; family Scortechiniaceae; genus Scortechinia; species Scortechinia acanthostroma. Next base: position 26,293 of record JAABUG020055499.1, read on the forward strand.
ACATCCCGGCCAGGCGCGTGTTGCGCATTGTGTTCAGACGATCACGAAGTGTATAGAAAAGCATGGAGAGACGGATCGCTGTCGCGCGGTTCCGACAGCAGAGGAGTATGAGAGAAGTCAACGTACACGACATGCTGCTCTGTCACCAGCCGGACTGTTCTCTTAACCTACGCGGCAGTAAAAAATATCGGCGTCAGCATCATGCGATAGTAGCAAGGTGGTTTCGGTACCTGCGTCTAGCATCGGAGGGTGCAACGCAGGAACTCCATTGATCGGGTGGATCAGACGGACTCACATCGGGCATTTTGCCAGCAGGCCTCTGTTAGGCTGACCGTAGATCGGAGGTGTCAGGAAGAAGGAGGCTCGTTCTTTTGTATGGTGTCTTTACTGCAGAGTACTGCAATGGGATACAAAGAGCTATCGGGCTCCAGGGTCGCGCGAATCAAGGTGAAGCGAGGTTGGCTATTTAGTGCCAAGCCTGCGGAGAAATCAGAAAATCGGACTGAAATGCAAGTGTCCAATGTCGACTAGCTGTAATGAGCTTCAAGTAAGCTCTACTTTTGGAAAACCCAGGTAAGAATGAATGGAGAAATGGAATAGGTGAGAGGAAAGAGAAGGCGTTTTGTGAAGTCTTCGTTGATGCTGTCTAGTGGGGGAAAGAAGGCAGAGAGCATGCCAGTGTGACCCGCCGCCACAGAGCTGAACTACACGCAACGTTGCTTTCATCCAAACCTCCAGTGCAGGATCGAGTTGGATGAATCAGAACTCAACTGATTGTACCACCAGGGCTACGAGAAGATACATTCCTTTCGTCTTCCGACTCAGTCATAGCGGTACTGAATTTACAAGCATCTCCGCCTACATCAATGCATGCAATTAAGGATGGGTAAACGAGAGCAATCATCGGAAGAAAAAAGGTTCAGAGCAGATCTAATAACTAGGACATTTCGTACATAAACGTGGGGGTGTATTGGGGTGTATTCATCATATATTCGAGGGGATAGTATGTCTATCTACCACCAAATTGGTTCGAACGTCAAGGCACGCGACATCACCTGCCAGACGATGAGGACGCGTTGAATCTGAGGCTCGGTCGACTCAGAGTCTCATTGTCATCAGCGTCCAGGAACATTTGCGCACTCATATGAAAATGACGGGGAGGGGTTGGGGGGAATTGACAAGGGAAGCTGTGCGGGGAATAATGGAATTGATGGGGTGATGATGAGTCCAGGGAGAGGCCATAAGTCAAATTTCGTTGAAATAGGATTGCAATTCAATGGTTACAAGAAACACCGCAATCTCCAGGAGTGTGGAGCTGCAGGCTTCTTACTGCTGACCGATGAGCTTCTCGTTCTCCTGCTGGGCCTTCTCGAAGGCCTCCTTGAAGAGATTGGCATCTGTGGTGTCTGGTTAGCAAAGATTGAATAGACCCCAAGCTTATCATCATCCCGGACTTACTCTCGCTGTTGGCAAAACGAATTGCCAGGGTCTGAGCCTCCGGTTCACCCTCACTGACGTCCGCAGTTACACTCCAAACCCAGCTGCGGTCACTGCCGACATTGGGCTTGAGCTTCATGTCGGGGACAACTGCGAAACGATTAGTCTCAACACAATCAACGCAACAGGGTAGTAAATAGAGACTAACCGTAGTGGTTAGCGCAGACCTTGAGGGTCTTGTCTCGGCGCATCACTAGCCGGGTCTTCTGGTTCTCCTTGTGCTTCAGAAGTCTAACGTCACCGGTACCACGCTCCTTCCATTCCTTGCTCTCGGCGTCGAACCGGAACAGCTTAGCGCGCATCTTGAAGACCTGCTCCTCAAGCTCTTCGTTGGTCTTGGTCTCGACCTTCTCCGTCAGGCGAATAACGGGCTCGAAGTGGACATCAGGGGACTCGGGCGCCTCATCCTAGATCAATCAGGAACTGTCAGCTTCACAGCTTATAGAGAACATTTCACAGTTCATCTCGTTCTTGGGAACCTCCGCAACCCAAAAATGCCGTCCATCGCGCGCGGTAAAAGCAAGAGAGAAATTGAAAGAGAAGACCATAGGAATAGCCACCGCCATTAAGACACCCAGCAACAAGCATCATAGCAAGACCAGCACCAGTGCAAAAAGCAACTCACCTCTTCTTCACCCTCACCCTTCTGAGCCTTGGAAGAACCAGAAGGTTCGTCCTTAGCATCTTCAGCCTCCTCCTTCTTCTCCTTCTTGGGACCACCACCGAACATGGAGAAAACGCTGTCAGAGGTCTTGCTGGCAGCATCCTTGACAGTGTCAAGGGCGGCCTCTGTCACGGACTTTTCTTCCGCAGGCTTGGTCTCTTCAGTGTTGGCGGCGGGGGTCGACTCCTCAGGCTTCTGAGCCTCAGGAGCGCTGGTGGCGGGGTCAGGCTTGGTTTCAGCGACGTCAGACATGGTGGAAGGATCTGGGTTTCTAGGAGGTTTGTGAGTTGGTGATTCCAATGTTGAAGTGAGGGGCTTTTTACTTATTGTTCAGATAAGAGGAAGTTTTATTTGTGGTGGAAAGGAGTGAAAGGAAGAGGCAAAATATGTTTTGATTCAGGGCCTGCAAAAGGTGGGGAGTTCGTCCGCTCACAAAATAATCATTGCCCGCCCCCAGCAGTGTAGCCTAAGGCTACAATTACTCCACTAGTGCCACCGCCCAAGCTCCAAGGCTTCTAAGCATTTCTTACAAACTGCAAAATACACAGGATCGGATATTCAACTATAACAGTCCTAGATTTCCACCTGATTGTCTTGTCAGGATTCGAATTCATGAAAAGCGTAAATTAGCGATTGTCATCAGATAAGCCATACTCTCATAAACCCTGTCCGTGCCTATAGCCATCCGTCCGTCCCTATCGCCTGAAAGATTTCCCAAAACAAGATAACAGGATAATTGGAAAAAAAAAATAAAAACAATAAACTAACTCCGTATAGACGCCAAATTTCGCCGACTGCAATATTTATGAGGAACCTCCCGGGTGCGGGGCCCCCTTTCGCCTCAACAGACTCTTTACTCTTCTCTGGGCCCTATCCAAAGCGTCGCATTTCCTGGCGTTTCGCATTTGGCGCTTGAGGGCCCCAAGATCGAACTTTTGGGTAGAGGTGCTGACTTTGTTCCATGTGTCGCTCATGAACTCTCTCGCTTCTTTGTTGAATCTGTCTGTGTGACTTTGTATCACAGATGAGGCTGCTAGAAAGGGTTGCACAGCAGTTCGCTTCACGACCTCGGAAAGTTGCTGTGACGTAGACATAACTGCCTCTCTCGCCTCCAGAGAAAATTGCGCGGAGCCTTGCCGAATTGCATCAGCTTCATGTTGCACGAAATGCGCTTTCTTCACTACATCTCCCATCATCAACTGCAAATCAGTGCACAACCGACTATATGCGCCTGACAGGCCGGTGTGCGCTGAACTCAGGTCTCGCGCAAGTTGTGATGAGATAGCTCGCGCCGCTCGCTTCCAGCTCGCAATCTTGAGCCAGGGTGTCCCAAGATCAACCGACATGGTTTGGTTGAGGGCTGGCTTTGTATCTGTGGTGATAGTGACGTCGAGGACCCCATAAGCGTCTCCCCTGTCCAATCTTAGCGTGTATACTCCTTCGAATAGCTTGGAGAATTCATAAGCAAGAGAAACATTGTTCCTGCTGATCTGGACATCGAAATTCGGTTGCTTCTTCACACCGAAGAACCTACGCGGAGGCTTTAGAACAAGGTGGCAATCGCCGACTACCTGTATCTGGAATTGGTTGGATTCCGCCTTCTGCGCGGGAGCAGGTGTGACTCCACTGATAATTTTCCCGAAGTGTGATCGACCGGAATATTGACTTGTGAGCAGCTGTACTTCCTCGGTGGATGCAGACGGCGCTGAAAGGGAAGTCTGGCCAAGTCCGCCCATCGAAAGAAGGCTAGAGGGGGTGGTCGTTACAGCGGGAGATACAGTGTTTGGAATGGTAGGATGAGAGAACAAACGTAAGAGGGACACAGTAGTAACCTGTAGAGCCGAATAGCCCAACGTGATAGCCGTGATGAAAACGATTGTCATGATACTCCAACGCAGGAGGGGCGTCCAGTCGCGGTCGTCATTCCGGCAGCAAACGCCAGAAATCGCCCTCTTAAAGTTCTCCGTGCTAAAGAATCTTCTTTTCGTTTCTTCTGGAGAATCTGATAGTTGCACTCGGATTTTGGATGGCACTCGAGGATAGACCTCCGCTAGGGAAGCCAGGTTTCGGTTGAGTTGCCCAGGAGTAATGCTCTCAAAGGTCTTCAGATCTATGGGGTACCTCCTCAGCACTGCGCTCTTCCCAGTAGTTGGATGGCGAGACTCCAGACACATATGAAGACTATGGTGGTTGAGAGGAATTGGCTCGCTCGCCATCTTCCACAGGGGCTTCTCCGAGATCACCAAAGTCGGAACACCATGTCTTTCCATGAAGATACGAGCAAGGTTTTGCGTTTCCACAGCATCAGGAGTGTCCATTGTTGAAAGGAAAAGGATGGCTACATCCGGAAGTGTCCACTCCGAAGAGGATGAGACTGTGTAGTCTATTCCGCTCCAAGAAGATGTGCATGCAGGCCGATTCTTGAATATCAGACTGATCGAGCCAGATCCGTCGCTCTGAGCGTCGGTAGAAGCCTGAACGCACTCGTCGACAATGAGCTGCACATGGATTGGAAGTAGTTCTGCAAAGTTCGGTACGGCCCCTGCGCCAAATGCAGTGGGAACGACATGATACCTGGAAGACTCTGTGGAGCTACTCTCGTAGCTGCTGCATGAGCTTGAAACTAGGACATCCCCGATTTTGTCTAGTATGATAGTGCGATAATCGGAGTGTCCAATATACAGCACACGAAACGGTTTCTCGGTGTCAAGGCTTCTTCTTGTCATTGTCTGTTGGACGGTGACTGTAAGGAGGGAGTCTTTATGATCGCAACGAAGATGCTCTAGGAGTTCTGCGGACTCAAAGCTGTCCATGACCTGGATGGTGTGTTTCAGCTCTACTCGTTCGGCTTCAGGCCACTGCTCAGGCTCGACGAATTGGATCGACTCGGTCGATTGATAAAAGGCCGTCTTAGCAGTAAGGTTACTACCGTCGATGGCATCACCCGCTTGAGTGAATAGGGAGGGAAGCTCCTGAGACTCAGATTCCTTGATCCTTTGATTGTACTCCTCCTCGTCAGTGTCATCTTCCCCAACACCATCAGCCTCGCTGCAGCTGTACTGGTCATCGAGACTCGCAACGTCGTCTGGGCCTGTCTGATCAATCAGAGACCCCGCGTCAGTCTGCTCAGAACGAGTGCCATCCTCAGAATGGACGTCTGAAGCACTCAAGGCAGCCCAACTTTCGCTCAACGACTTGCTGTTATGCTCTGCCCCTGGAGTCGACGTCATACTTGTAGGCCTCGACCGTGATAACCACTCTTCAACAGAACCACCAAGCGGTGGAAACGTTGGATATTGGAGGTGGGGCGTGCTTGAGACAGAGGGACGTCTGGAGTAAGGGTCTGGAGAGTCAGCCATGTTTTCAGAGCGCGGTTATCATCGAGCAGAGACGGATATAGCAATGAGGTGGAATGCGTAGTCTCGGTCGAGTACAGAGAACGAAGACTGAGTCTAGTGGACAGACTTGAAAGGGGGGATACGTTAACTTCACAGGGGAAGCTCTGCCCAGTCCTGTCTGAGAATGATAAAGGACAGTTTGTCAGTGAACTCCCCAAGATCAACTCTGCCTAATAGGCGGATGCCCGATGATTACTATAGCAGCGGAGAGGACGCTTCCCGGTCTAAGCGGAAGAGAAGTCAGGTGCACTAAGGCACGGAAGTCAGTTGAATGATGGAGAAAATCCAAAGACGAAGATCCTTGTCCTACAGGAAAGAAAGACTAGATCAGAATATGATGGGCCCTTTGACGGATTTTCTCAAACAGGCGATAGTACTCTGTAGATGAGGGGAAATGGATTGTTACTGTCAATGTAGATAGCAAGAACAGTGGCGGGTGGGGCACATGACAGCGGATGACTGGGTACAAAAGTCCGTGTCAATTATCAGCACCGGATTATCAAAGTCAGGTGAAAAATAACTAGGCACCTTAGGTTCAGTATGCCCTAGGCAGCCATTAGAATACTAAGGCAGCAGTTACCTCATCATGTGGTGTCATCAGGATGAGCCATCGTCATTCAGTCGTTGATCATTATCGTTGAAGCAACTGATAACGATAAAATTAGCGGCTAAACCAGAACAGGGCTAGACTACGGCGTATATGTACCTCAATGTCAGGGCCACAGTATGGAGTTTAGCCTCTCTCCTTTACTGTGGCCCGGGATAACATCTTGGAAGCCCACATCTTGGATGCGATCCAAGGTACCTAATCTGTACTCGGATGCCACTGAACATGCGCTCTTCTCCCTATCCTCGCTCATCTCCGGAATTGCTCTGGCGGCCGAAGCCCTTCTTTCTGGAAATGCATAATCACGACGATAGGGTACAAGCTTATACGTAATTCGATTTGGGGAAGCGTCACAAACGGGACTAGCTCATGTTCTATGGACAGTCATGCTCAGGTGTATTATTTGTAGACTCAATGGCGCATATGAAGGGGCCCTTCCTCAAAGAGGGCTCATGGGGGACAATATGTACAGTCTTCATTAATTAAATGCAGGAGGACAGAAACAGAAAATCGGATACTGGGTTGAAAGGAGACAGCGAGGCAAACATCAATATCAAGAGGCAGGGCGAAAAGAGGAGGGAATTCAATGATTAGATATCGGAGGCCTCAATGACGGTCACATTGCCACAGTGTCATCCTCCATTCACATATGATGCGAGGCTTGGAGAGTCTGAGATGGCCATATCGCTGCATGACTATTCCCACGCTATTGCTGAGGACGCTCTCTTGAGGGGTTGGGCGAACGGCGATCAGGAAACAGGAGTATCTCAAGACCGCGGCAGGCCGGAGGACGACTCTCAAAGGCATCAGTCTGGTAAGAGGCCTGCGGAAAGGAGACTGTACACGAGTCGGTCGCTGGGGGGCGCATGAGCCACAGCTTTGAGAGCCACATTGGTCGAAGAGTCGGATCAGCCAATGCGCAAAACAAACTCTTCTGAGAGCGTGGCAAGTGTGTTTCTGAAAGGGAACGTGGCAATCCAAACAAGATGTACGAAGCACGCTAGATGAATCTGTCAATATGAGGGTGTCACACTGTCTTCCGTATGAGAAGTCGTCAGATCCGTTAAACGCCGTCCAGAAGAACCCCACGGCCAACAATTCTGCAGCCCCAAGCAAATAACTCCCAGGGCGACCCAAGTAGCGCTCATAATCGAACAAGTAGGTATGGAAAGGAAGTTGCGAACATTATACAGCGTACATTGATGGGTTCCAAAGGCAATTCAGGTCTATGGAGATGCCCATCCTCCAGCAACTTCTACCCATTCGGAGAGACAGCTGCCTTGTTTGCCTTCCACATCCACAATATCAGTATCACACCTGCATCTGCAACCGACACCATTCTCCTTGACGGCGTCAATAGTCGCCCAGTATTCATCTTCTTCAATTCGCGCCTTCTCATCAACCGTGGTCTTTTCCAGATACGGAATTCGGGGCAGTTGTCGCGCAGGCGCATTTGCAGGACAGTGTTGGATTGTCGTGTGACGATAGCCAAAATCACGAAAGTAGTGGATGTCGCTGGGAGATAAAAGAGCGCCAGCGGCTAGCGAGTGGATAGGCGCGTCACCCCACTGTTAAGAAAAAGAGTCAGTCCAGTCAAACAAAGATGAAGAACCAGTGGAACACATACTCTCTCCATCCAGAAGCCCCCGCTCCTGTCCATCATCTCGAAGAAATCCTCATATTCTTTGCTGCGGAACCAATCAAGGCGTGCGATTTCGAAGTTACTCCAGAAATGACACATATTGTACTTCTCGCCCTCCATAGCCTCTGGATCAACCTCGGGAAGTGCGTTCTCACCCGGATCGGTAAGGAGTATCTCCTCGGGAAGCTTGTCCTTCTTCTCTTCTTCGGGCTTGGGTTCCTCCTCTTCAGGCTTCTCAAGGAACATCTCCCAAAGTCCTTTCGACTTGAGGTTGTTCTTTCGCATATAGGCGGACGCGTAGCGGAAGATGTTGGGTACAGTTTCGCGAAGTTCTTTGACGGCGATAGTGAAACCGTAAGTCTTATTAGCCTCGGCCATCATGATGAAAGGATCACTATTATGCATGGTTAGAGGATGTATCCAGTTGAAGAGATGGAACGTGTATGCGTACTATGTGATATCGCAGAAGTACTTGATCTCCGGTTCAAGACGCCAGTACCACTCATACTTCATGAGGAGAGGATGCTTGTAGAAAAAGCTGCCGGCACGTTAATCATAGCTAACCAAGACAAGCCGAGAGACACTCACCCGGAATAGAATCTGCACATATGATGGTAACTTTCCATTCCTCCATACATGATTGCAGCATCTCCCTGTTTTCTGATGCCCTCCTTGGCAACCTCGTGGTCAACCCAATCTGGGAAACCCCACATGGTTTCATCGATCTTGCCAAACTCCACAGGGGCGCTCGTGTAATTCTTGACAGTAGCCTTGAAGTCATCGTCGAAGTCGCCGTCGTTCAAGAATACGTATGGATAGTGGTACCAGCGATTGAAGTGACGCTCGATGGATTTGAGTGACTGAATGACACCATCCAATTCCTTATTACGGGCGAGGACGACAAATGCAGCATTTGCCCGTTTATAATCAGGCGGCACCTCTTCAACTGGCAAGCAGCCAGTAGCAAACACCTTGTCATATCTCTCACTTATTCTCCTGTAGGGGACAATGGCACGTTAGCTTTGAGGGCTGGTATGGTAAAGGGGCTGTGGATGCGAGCCGAACCTGATCGAGGGCGGAGTGCCAGCCGGAATAAGAATTCCTCCAGGAGAGGCTGGATGTCGTACGAACAAGAGCATAATGAGGACAATCACAAGGCATGGGAATAAGAGAACAAAGCCTAGGGGTATGGAAATCGACGAGTTGCCCTTTAATCGTATCCTGCGCTTCAGGAAAGCGAATCTGGAAAAATTCCGAGCCTTTTCGCGTGAGCTGTCATCGAAGGGTATGCTCGGCGTAGAGGGCAACCGCTTCACAAGACGTTGAATGAAACTCATGATGGCAGTGTCTCCACACTGCGTCGACTTCGAACAAGTCGACGCGAAACACCAATATCAAGTCCCAGCGATGATAAGTTCAAGGCCCTGTCCGAGTCCGGACGAGCAGCCTAGTCTGAACAAGAGCCGTGGTTGATGAGCAGACGAAAAATGCTGAAGTTCTTTGCAACAATCCGCACGCGAAGCCCGCAGGGATTCGAAGGCCGATGGATGTGTACCAGCTGCAGACTGCAGAAATATGGACAGGAATGCGAATAAAAGATTATAGAACAGTAAGAATAAGTTCGCAATCAAGAAAGAAAAAACGACCAGCAAAGAAAAACGAGTGGCCGGAGGAGAACCTCCTTTCTCTTTCCAACTCTTCCCTCTTCAATCGACCTGATGCGAGCAGGTGCGAAAAGCGTTGAAAGCAACGCAGGGGACCGTTGTCCTAAGCAATAAGGCCGAAGACACGGGAGGAGTCGACGAGGTCATCAATCACAGATGGTGTTGGGAAGGAAGAATTGGATGGGGAGGTGGAAAATTGCAAGAGGCAGCCAACGACGGGGCGAAGGTTTGAGGATGGGAGAATTTGGGAGATTCCGCCAAGCCCAAGGAGGCGCAAGCCGCTCGCTCTGGTTCACTGTCAGTCTGTCACACCGGAACGGTAAGTTTACAAGCGGCTCAAGCCGTAATATCAGTAGATAATCTAAGGTACGATTCTATGGTACAGGCAGGACTTGAGTTCAGAGCAGATTACCTTTACTATCAGATCACTAAGCTAAGGTAATTAAGCGAGTCATTACGATTCTCGTACCAGTGGGAATGAGTATGGAAGATTAATATTATTGTCGATGACTGATAATTACAGAGACGCAATACAAGGGGACATCACCATCACCTTTTTCTCTGGTTCCGATAATCCGCTATAGACGATCGCATTGATCATTCATCTACTCAGGTATCTCTCGGAGCACACAGCTCATGATACTCTCCATGCGGGTACGATTATGGGAATTTGATAATCAGCTGATTGGTGTTTAAACCTACGAAGCATGCATAGTCGCATACGGACTCAGGTACCTACAGCACTGATAATTCAAGTACTGCACAGTATATAGAGAGGTACGGTAGAGGAGAACCATTATTGATCAGCAGATCCTCCCACGTCCCTCAACACTCTCCGGTCATAATTGAAAGAGGCATGCCAGCGGGTATGTGTGTCTCTTTGAAGACTGTCATCTCAAGAAAGTCCTCCCTGACTACAGAGTACTCCTACAGGTACCTACCTAGGTGGGCTTATGATGGAGCACCGGCCCGATGATACATAATAAACTATGTAAAGTAATGACAGTAATGACCCTCTCGAGAGCGCATCGGGGATCTTACCTTACCAAAAGAGATGTATGGACATCCCTAGATATGTAAGGTATCTCATGATTTGGTATTTTCGCGTACATCAAGCTAAAAGTGCGGCGGTAATACGCCTTGGAGGAAGACATCGACCTCAGGTACGGAGTAAGGACCTCCCTGAAGTTGAACCCTTCGGACCCACACGTGACCCGTGGTCTGAGGGATTGTCAAGGACTCAAGGTGGCCTCTTGTGCCTCCCTTTTTCGCTCCAAGCCTTCAACAACAGCCGAAGAGCGAAGGTCTGGACCGTGCTTAGTACGTCGCTGTTTTTAGAAATGGTACGGAGACGGAGTAGCTAGACTAGAAGTTTAGTGAGCGGTCCTCGAAGTTCGAACACAAGCTTGAATCTTCAATCCCACCTCAAGAGTTGGAATGAAATGATTTGTTATCATTATTCTCTCTCTGAGAAGCGTTCCAATAATTCACCTGTATTTCCACGCAGGTATGTAGTTGAGCTACTTCGTACTTACATTTACAATCAAACAATAATAAGGGGTTATATTCATAAGATCATCCTCGGTCGGCCACTAAAAGCATCTATTTGATAACCAGCCTACTCTTGCAATAACTATTCTTGCTAAATCAAGCACCATTTATGCATATGAATAGGTTTGCCCGCTTGAGAAGACAAGCACAGCCGATCCTGAAGTGCGAAGTAAATAGAGCATTCAACACACGTTGATTTTATACCGAATCTGTGGACGTTAGATGGAATTCTGTATCTCAAGAGATGATCGCGAAGAAGATTCAAGTCCAATCAACCATTGGAAAAGGAGTCGATTCGAAACAGAGCTTGATTCAGGAACGGAGGGATTTGCCGCCCTCACCTCTAGACCTCTACTATCTACTCCTTAAGACTAGTAGTTAGTAGTAGCTTCATCCGACGTCCCAGACTTCGAAGCATCCCCTGTCGGATGATCTAGCAAGTACTCATTAAAAGAACCGCCCATGCGTTCCATGGGACTGTGATGGAGGAACTTCCTTCGAGAAAGGGTAACTGTTCCCTAATTCATCTCCTCCTATTCACCTCATCTCGACGAACGACCTTGAGCACAAGACAGTGCGTCACTTATTAAGTAGTGCAGCGCATTCTGTACCCTCTCATCCTTCTCCACACTTGTCGTCGCCGCATCTTAATTTCTTCCAATTCGGGGTTAATTTCACCCCTCCTGACAACCCCAAGAGAAGTCGGTGCTTGTGACATCGTCTCGACAATCATCTCGCCTCTTGAGACAGTCAGACACCAAAGTTGCCCTTCACCTGGGAACTAGTCAGAAAGATTCTCATCGTTTCTGCCTACGTTCTCAGGTGCTCCTCTTGTATTTGATAGGGACCTATCCCGCGGTCTTTTCAGATGCGGACATACAATTTTGAACTAGAATCTTCATCAATAGGCACGCTTTTTCGCTTCAGATTGCGGCCTGGGTATGTTGTCTCTATAATAAACCTCTTTGATTTATCATAATCTCAATTTGGCCCCTTCGAGAGGAAGTTTGCGACTACGATGAATCAAACACTGCCGAGCTCCTGCCCGCCCAACTCGGAGGCGCATATGAAAGGGCCCTCGATTCAGTTTCCCGACGGCACTGTCCAGCAGGCTACGCTTTTACGACCTATACACCCTTCCGCCGCCTTTCGCAATGGCCATGTCAACCTGGACACATTTTCTCCAGTCAATGAAAACGGTAGCTTTGAATTCGATCGAGTCCTCAAAACTGGGAAAGTGTATCGTCGAGTGAAACACAAGCATGTAAGTCGCTTTCTCATACAGAACCACTTCCTGTTTTGCCCTAAGTAATATCTTCTTCCAGGCATTTAGAGCTTCTTGGAAGCCTGCCTACCTTGTCCTCCGCCCCAACCTCCTGTCAGTATATAAAGATGAGGAAGCGACAAGGCTTCGGGCTTCCATAACTCTTTCGGAAGTCACGGCCGTCGCTCCAGTCAGATCCCCGCGATCGTCTCGACAACACGTCTTCGGTATATTCTCGCCATCCAAAAATTACCGCTTCCAGGCTTTGTCGGAGAAGGATGCAGAAGACTGGATTAAGCGTATTCGAGCCGAAACTCGCGCGGACGAGGAAGAAGAAGCCTTCCTGGCTCTGTCGCGGGAAAGAAATGCGCCACCGACCGATAGGCAGCACGTCGAGGATACTACAGATCACTCGGAATTCGAACATCCGGGAAGAGCAAGCTCGCCCGAATTGGGACGGTCACTTTCACCTGGCTACTCCAATCGATATGGCTCCTTACCGGACCACTCGGGAAATGAGATTACTTCCTATTCAGAGTGGTCCGATGGACCTGGGAGCAACACCGGTACCCACATGAAGCCCAACCGTTCCCTGCAGAATTTGTCTACCTCGGCCCCTGTTGGTGGACAACAACTCCAACACCGAGATGTTGGTCGCAGTCAGGACTTAGGAATCCTTAGTGATCCAGAGAGAGTTATTTGCAACGGCTATCTCCAGTGCCTTCGAATCAAAGGCGCGGTGCGCCAGTGGAAGCGTCTGTGGGTTGTCTTGAGACCAAAGAGCCTTGGGTTCTATAAGGATGAACAAGTATGATAGCCCTATATGACATTATCTCAAGTGTGGCTCGGCAAGCAGCTGACATTGACGACTAGGAGTACTCCGCTATCAAGATCTTGCCCATGTCTCAGGTCATCGAAGCCGCCGAAGTTGACCCTCTTTCACGTTCAAAGAAGTTTTGTCTTCAGATAATCGCAGAAGACAAATCATATCGACTATGCGCACCTGACGAAGAATCTCTCGCCAAGTGGCTAGGCTCCTTGAAAAGCATTCTTGTTGCGCGCAAGAAATTGGAGCCTGCGTCAGGAGCATCAGCATCGTAAATATTAATTCTTTGATGTGGATAAGCCAACACATATGCTGGGCTATAGGTTCACTTTTGATTCTCAATCCCTTCGTTTCCACTATTTTCCTCACTCGTTGCAGATCTCAGGTGATCTAAAATCCTCTCGTTCGCGCAGCGTTTCTTCCTTGCTATCATATTCTGTTTCATGACGTACATACCCCTTCTTGTGATGGTTATTTTCTTCTTTTCCATCCCTTCTTGGACTGCTCTCGTGGGATACCGAGACTACTCAACATTGTCGAGTTCATGGCAATTTTTGATGACCAGTGTTGAATTCGTTTGCTGTACTATAATGATCTCATTCCCTCCGATATTTTCCTTGCCTGTGTATTTCATCATGGTTTTCCTTTGGCAATGGATGGAAACCAGTGCCTGATTAGTGTCGCACCCGGGCTGCAGACGTCTAATAATTTTAATTCATTATTGGTCTTCTGTCTATCAAGGATAACGATGTATGAAGGACATAAACGGTTTCAGTTCTAACCCAAACCGCATGCGAACTCTTCATCGCGCGGTATCGCCTGCCTCGTCACCAGGGACAGCATCATACCCGGCCGCCGAGCTAGCCTCCAGCTTATCATCCCGACTCTCATGATTGACTACCAGGAATGATACAAACACTATCGCGGCACCAACCCAGTACACTGCACTTGCATACTGTCCCTGCAGGAAGATTTGACCCACAAGCGAAAGCGGGATGGTCAGACTCAGCCCGACAGTCACCACAAGCGGGGTGGTCAGGAGCATCGCATACGCCCAACATATATCCGAAACTAGTGATGAGAATGAATTTACCTGTAGAAATGCAGCGTCAGTTCACGAGCGCCACCCGGGTCGGACGCATTTCTTACCAGCACTATAGTCCATATTCTCTGGGTATCAGGGAGAGCGAACGGCTCGATTCCGGTTACATGTAAGATGATGAACCCGGGCCAGAGCAAGAGCATGTTAAAGAGTCCCACCAGGCCGAAAAACAGCACCATGTTCACTCGCGACTCGTCGCCGACTTGCCTTTTCAGGACGATAGTGTAGACACCGTACATGACCGCGCTGAATGCGGCCATCGCGTCGCCGAGGGCGATCTCGGCGGTCGTCTTGTGAGGGAAGGCACCGGGACTGCCATCGTCTGCCTGCGGGGTGTCCGTCGACGACAGATCTACGCGAGAGATGAGGATGATTCCGATCAGCGAAGCGATAACGCCGGCGAGTTTGCGGACGGTGAACCGTTCCACCCCGATCATTGCGCCAAAGATGAGTGTCCAAACCCCTGGGGATGTGTTAGCCTCGGATTTATTAACCCGGCCCGGTGCGGTTGCAGAGTACGTACCACTAGTTGACGTTAGGATGGTGGTACTTCCTACTGTTGTGTATTGCAGGCAGGCCATTGCGAAGTAATTTGCCTATACAAGTCAGGCGTCGGCTCAGAGCTGGTATGTTGGCAGACGTTAACTTACAAGGACCTATAAATGCTTGTTAGTTTGTATATTAAAGATGCTTGTCATGCACGTCCTTACCCATAATAGACAAAATTGGAAGCTCAATTTCGCAGTTGCCCTCAAGCCCAGCTTGGCAGAGCCATCAACTTCGTCCTCACTCTGCTGTATACCCGCAAAAGGTGCCTGGGGCTTCGAATCGTGGGAATCAAGATGGAGCAACAGGCTCTCAATAGAATCGATCTGAGACAGTCTATCCTGGCGCCATAGCTTGAATAATCTGCCCAAGATGATCGAGAAGAGAGGGACAATGAACAGCGAGCTGTTGATGTAGGTCACAAAGAACGGTTTCGAGTATGAATTATCGGCGAAGATGGTCTTAAGGGATAGAAAACGAACAGTTAGCACGTGTAGTAGTAGGATAACAACCGTAACGAAGTTCCAAATGCACAGCATCAAGTAGGATCATTTCAAGAAGTCTCTTCTCGAGATGTACATACACTGGCCAGAAAGTTCGAGGCTGTCCACAAAACCACCACGACTAGAAGGAGGCAGATGCCCAGCGGCCGTCTTGCGGCCCCAGTCCAGCTGGGGCCACGCCAACTATATGTCTCCATGGCAAAGTTGTAGTATTGAACAACTTATGGAAAACAGAACGATGCTTATAAAGATAAAGCGAAGAAACGAGCGACGATGAGCCTGGTCATTGATTGAAAGTACCCGACCGATTATACCAAGTTTTGCTGATTATGAATCATGGACCACGATATCCTGCAGATCGTGGTGTGCTGATGCTAGGATGGAGGATCGAGTCCATGAATGGCACTTGTCAACAGGCGATCGACGGCAGATGGCCTGCTCAGTGTTTCAGCATGAGGTCCTCGAAGCGGGGATTCATTCCGAGCATTGGAGATCCGTGATGATCCTGAAGGAGGGTAACATATGCCAAGCATCACGAGCTCCGCCCTGATAAGCACGAGACTCGGTCACGGCTACTACTCGGCGTACCAGGATCATTTTCTTTTTCTTGTGCTGAAAGTTCAATCTCAGTATTTGTTATTAGCTTTCTTCAAATAATTAAATGATAGGGACTACAAGAAAAAAAGTGCATGTGCAGCAGGATTATGTGCGTGACTCTCGATCGATTGAGTATGCTGTTCGAAAGAGTAGAAGGTTATCACAGATAAGCAAGAAAAGAAGACGCAAAAAGCTCGAAACCCATATGATACCCCTTGCGACCCGACAGACAATAGGAAAGAGGGAACTTGGTACACCGAGGAACTTTGAAGGTATATATGGATCCCAGACTATCGTAGAAAGTACAATCCTCCAAGCTCGCCAAATGGAACGAAGACAAGAAACAGCTCTACAAACCACAAACGCACGACATCAATGGATCAACAATACTAGCGGTGCTGTAAATCGTTCAAAGGTCATAACCAAACAGAAGCGCATCAACAGGCGCACCCGTCCCGTTCGCTGTCGAGGTGGATGTTGATGGGATCGCTGAATTCGCCGTTGAACTCCTCGGCCTCTTCTTGAGCCAGGGCGCTTCGGGCGATGACTTTCAGCGTATTAGCACAGCGTTCTCTGTTTGTGTCTGAGCAAGAATTGGCACATACCCTCGAAAGCCTGCTCCACGTTGACTGCTTCCTTAGCACTAGTCTCGAAGTAAGGAATGTTGCCCTTGGATTGGCAGAAGGTCATGGCGCGTTTCGAAGAAATCATCCGCTTGCTTTCCTCCACATCAATCTTGTTGCCGATGACAACCTGTAAACTGTCAATGTCTGTCCATTTGTACATCAGAAATCAGGGGAAACAAGGGCGAGTCGTACGAAAGGAAAGCTCTCGGGGTCGCGAGGGCTCGCTTGGATGAGGAATTCATCGCGCCAACTGTCGAGAGCCTCGAAGCTCTTGGAATTATTCACGTCGTATACTAGAACGCAGCAATCCGCACCGCGGTAGAATGCAACACCTAAAGACTGGAATCGCTCTTGACCCGCAGTATCCCAGATCTACCCACAGGTTAATTGCAATCCCTGGAGAATGTGCGAGCCATGGGTGGTACACATGCCTGCATTGTTACCAAACGGTCGTCCACGAGCACCTCTTTCGTAAGAAAATCAGCGCCGATAGTGGCCTTGTAGCTTGCACTGAACTTCTTGTTGACCTACCGATCGAACGGAGGTTAGCGGTCTGGACGGTAGATATGCATTAAATCGCCGAAATGAGAACACTGACATATTGGTTCATCAAGCTCGTTTTGCCAACACCACTGTCGCCTAGAATGATCACCTAGAGGCCCCAAAGATACGTAAGTAAGCGCTTAGCGATTTCGAGAGGCTTAGCTGCTCGTATAGGTTGAGGAAAATGTACCTTCAGCAAGACCTTCTTGCGTGACGCCATGGCGGTGGAGAGCGGGGAAAGTAGGATACTCCTAGCAAAGGACAAGGCGAATGCGGAAAGCCTTCGAAAGCGCAGAGGTGCCAGAGAAAGATGAAAAGGTCTGCAGTCCTCAAAAGGTAAAAGGGTCGAGGTAGACTGGGCGTATGTAGTAGAGATGAGGAGCAGCAACAGTTAGCACGCAGCTGTTGGGTCTTGCAGTGATGAGCCGACGCTAACAGGGACCGGTTGGGTTCGATGATGCACGATGGCCCGAGCGGTGGAACAGGCGGTGGAAAAGGGTGCCTGAGACATTATCCGTTATCGACGCTTATCAACGACGATTTGCTTGCCATGAAAGATCGCAGTAGTAGAAGACTGTCGAGCGTTGAATATCATTTTACTGACCTCTTTTGCTTTGTACCATCTGCAGAAATAACAATGCATTCGTAACGCGACGAGAACCGCTCTCAACAGTCCCCGCCTCATTGCTGGAAGACTATCACATGGCTCACTGGGGGAATGAGTACTCCGCCGCTCTGGCGGCTCGCGATCGCCGAGAGAAGGCAAATGTCGCTCTCTATAATGCTTGTATGCTACTGGATAACGCCGTGGCCTTGCAGCTGCAAATCTTTGTAATGTGATAGTCTAACATACTGTCAACGATCTAGATACGCAGCTGGCCGATCGAACTGCTCGAATTGCATCCGCCGGAGCTCAAGGTGCCCAAACTCTCACAGGGGCTGGAGACAAACATGCAGCCATCGCTGTAGCTGGGAAGACGTCGGCAGGACCGGCTGTTCCTGATGTTCTGGCAGCTATACGTGCTGATCTTTCCGATGCCCAGCGTGCTCGTTCCGAGTTGCAAGCCCGGCTGACGGGGGTGAGCACCGAGTTGGAGAAGCTCCGCAAGAGAAGCACGCAAGATGGACGACGTATCCATACTTTGGAGAGTGAAGTGACCCATCTACAAATGCGCGTAAAAGATAGGGATGAAGAACTGAAGGGGAAGGCTAAGTTGCTCGAGGCATGTCATTCGTTCATCCGGCATGGCGTCATTCCTTTGGCTGACACGATCGCTTGATAGGACTTCCAAGACGAGCTCGCAACTCTGAATCTGCAGCTGAACATGGCCGAAGAGCGGTCCAGCAGGCTACAGCGTGAGAACCAGGAGCTGATCGATCGGTGGATGGCCAGGATGGGCATAGAAGCAGAAGCCATGAATGATGCCTCGAAATTCTCGTGAGCTGCGTTCGCCGACAGGGTGATATGGACCACTGCATCTAATTAGGGATTCCGGGTCCCAAAAAGAGCTTCCAGCTTCAATATGCCAGCCCCGGTTAACAATGCTCTATGTACATCATATTGATATTGTACCGGTCTAGCTGACTCATCTATCCATACAAGAAATGGTATCCAAGAGTCCACCCAAAAGTCAACCCAACTCGCCAGAGCCACCGCAGACAGCACGCGTCTCTCCCTTTGGTCACGAATTGACCTTCGCCTCTAAGCTGCGCGCAAATGGAATATGACATGAAAGCCACCTCGCGATGGAATTGATGGAGTATGCCAGAAAGGATGGTGGATCATCATAACAAAAAGGTATCACAGAACAAAAGAGAATATTTCCAAAAGAAAAAAAAAAAAAATTGCTCAAAGGCATGACCCGAAAGAATGTCAACAACCAAAATGCTGATATATACCGGGTTACCCGATGCGAAATATTGACATGGAAATCAAAATGTCTGGAAGGCGAGGAAAGCCAGAGTTGTGCGCCCTTTTCCGTAATGCCTGCAACAGTAATGAAACCAATGGTGATGACCAATTTCACCTACTCCATGCTATCTGCGAAAGCCCTGAGCCTGGAGCTATCCTTGGTGGCAATGAAATAGGTGCCCCCAACATCAGTCCAGCTGACACTGTTTGACCAGTAATTCAGCTGCTTGACCTTCAAAAGATTGATCGGAGAGTACAGATTGCGAGACTGGATCTTATGGCCGGCAGGAACAAAAGACTTGAGCGACACAATCTGGCAGCCCTCCTTCATGTCCAAGAAGTGGTTGATAATCTCGTTGTTGAGCTGTGGTGTAAAGGCTTGGTTGTTGATCAGAACAACATCTGCGCGTTTCAGAACATCAATGATGCTTTGCTCTTGCAGAAAGTCTCCGCGGACAAGATGTGTTTTCCCCGGTGCAATACCCCAGAGCCGGCAGCGTGCTCTGAACTCGGTCTGCTGAAGTTCTGCCAGGTCACAAGCATTGGCCATCATCTCGCAACCCCAACTTTCACATCCAATTTCAAGCGCGGCTTGCAAAACGACGTTACCCACACCAGATCCCAGATCGACGAACACTTGCCCCGATTTTAGTCGAGTTTCTTTGAAGATTGTGCTGATGAAACGAGGTAGGAGCTCCCCGTAGACGTTGTCTGTTCCGTTCTCGTACTGGCGAAGAGATTCAACTCGGGGGGAAACTGTACGCGCGTAAATCTGTGTCAAGATCCTCTCCACCAGCGGCAGGTTCAACCGATGTGTCGCATCCAGATGTTTAGCAATGGCCCCACTACGTCTTAACCGTTCGATCTCACCATTGTAGTCGGCCACAGCTTCTCGAAATTCCGTTTCGGACGAATGTGCCAAAGCTCGACGCAACCTCCGTTTGATACCTGTAGAGTCATTGTTGAAGAGATCCGCCTCACTCTCAGAAATATAGTTCTCAGAAACGGTGTCGATAACATGAACGATATCATCAATAGGCTTGAAATCATCCTTGTCGCGGGGCACAACGAGGTTGTATCTACACCGAATCGAAAAAGTTAGACTGAATTATGCGTATCAATAGACCTGAAAGTGCGTACCTTTCTTTCTGCGAAGCACTAGGATACTGCAGAAGAATCTCCGTCGGCCGGTCCGCCCTACCGAACGCTGGGCTAAAGTTTCCGGCCTTTTGCTTGGTTGTGATATCCGCAGCGTGGACCAACGGCAGTGGCTTAACGCTCTCCTCCGAAAACGCCTTCAAGGACCGTATGCGCCTTGCGAGGTCAGGCTCCGCGCTATCCTCCGTTCTCGCCCGCTTGCGCAACTCAAATGATGTATCCGTGTCACTTGCGTCATCGTCGTCACTCGATAGCCGTTGCTCTGGAGTTGCCCGTTTCCTGTTTCGCAAGGGAGTACTTAAACGCTTCGATGGACGACGATCAGGATCCCTTGAGACAGATCGGCTAGTGGAGTTCCGTGGTCTTTTGGTCTTCTCCGGGGGTGAGGTCTGCGATGAAGATCCGACGGGGGTATGCGACGAAGACCTTGAGGGCGGTGCGGGCCGGGTCTGGACAACCTTGCGAATTTGTGGTTTCTGAGCCTGCAGTGAAAAAGCGCCTCCTTTCTGGAGGTGATCGAAAAATCCCATGGAGGGGAGTTAGCGTACTGGAGTAGGCCTGCGGCGGGGAGGTAAAAATATGTAGACGCGTGTAGAAATATGGACAAAGAAGGCAATAGAAACGCTATGATGTGGAGTTAATATGCAAATGTCCCATGAAGAAGAATGATTAACAAGAATGCAATGCAAATAAATAGATGGAAAATGACTTGAAGTAGAGAGGTACAGAGCACAAGGAATAGGGAAGAAGAGCCGCGAAAAGTGAGCAGGCCAAGACAGATGATCATTCACGGATAGCGTCAGGCCTTAAGGCACTAAGGCCTTTAGTTATTGCCACTGCGGGTTAGAATTTCTATATTAGGCTTAGTTTGTACATTAGTTTACACCACTTATGCACTCCACAGCTGTGGGGTTTTTAAGACCAAAGGAATATTAACAATTCACTGTTGAGTGTTGACTGTTGACTTGGAACGAGCGGCTACACATGCTTTAAAGGTTAATGCTATGCAGGACTAGAAAAGGTGAATTATTACCATCACCATTCAGGTAAATTCCTAGGCTGGTATTGTTTTTCTACTAGTCTACCGTAGTAAAGCCAGCCCTAAGGGTATCAAATTGTAGTCCATATGTATGGGAGTATATGATTGAAAGATTGCCAAGATCATACACATAGTTTCCTGTCCGTCTATTTCTTCTTCTTTGCCAACCTCTTTTGAGCCCGGATATCCTTCTTCATACGTGAGTCCACAATTTTGTATTTGCCCTTCACTCCGCGTGGACGGCCGGAGATACCTCTGTTCGCTCCCCTAGCAACAACCAGCTTCACCTGCTGCTTGGGCTTCTTCTTGACCGCTTTACTCATCAGCTTCGCAATGGCCTGCGACTTGTCCCTTTCACTGAGCGCCTCGTCATCTGCCAGCAAAGCAGACTTCTTGCGCAATTTCTCGAGTCTCTGAGCGGCCTTGAACTTCTTACGGCCCTTAGCCTCCATCACCTTCTTGATGGGACGAGCATTGATGGCACGCAGCTTTTCTTTGATTGCGGCCGCAGCCGCCTTCGTGATAGGCCGTTGGGGCTTAGAATGCTTGCCTTCATCGTCGAGGAACCATTCGGGGAGACCGTCAACGTCCCGGAACGTGTACCGATTGAAAGCGTCATCAACAATGTCCTGGGACTTCTTTTCACCAGTGGCCATTTGCTGGGCAAGCGCCATGGCTTCTGCGGTAATAATATCGATATCTGGGGTTAAAATTGGTTAGTGACTCCATCCGGAAAGTACCTCCTTATGGAAACATACCGAGTTGGCCGTTCTTCTTTCGTGGGTCGTCAAGCTCTTCAGGCTCGCTATCTGAAAAGTCCTCAGGGGCCTGTGCCTTTTTCTTTGTATCCTTAGGCGCCTTTTTCTCCGAAGCAGAGTCCTTCTTCGCGGATTTATCGTCCTCCTGCATTTCAATTGCGCTGTCCTCGTCCTCAATGTCGTCGACATCACCAAGATCCTGGAAAATGTCTTGGTCAAAGAACATCGCGGCCTTGCTGGAGAGCGTTCCTGAGTTAGGAGGTGCTGGCTTGACCGCCGCTTGGGACGCGCCCTCTTCCTCTGATTCTTCATCGTCTTCCTTGCCGGAGTCTGAGAAGCCGTCCCATTCGTCCGCCTCGTAGTCTTTTCGTGCTTTCTTTGCCCGTACTTTGGAGTCCCGATCCTCTCTGCGTTCCTGGTACTGTTCGTACAATGAGTCGAGTTCCCTCTCCAATTGGTCGCCTTCGTCATCGCTTTCGTCAATATCAGATTCTGTTTGATCGTCCTCACTGTCACTCTCAATTTCTGCTACTTTTCCAGAAGCAATGACGTCCCTTGCCCCATCTCTTTCCACTCGCTTCAAAGAGAACGTTGCGTCATCGCCACCGGGCCCAAGTTGCTCCATTCCAATGTCCATAGGCGTAGTCATATGCATTTGCATGCGTACGATCTCCTTGCGCTTCTTCTCATTCTCCTTACGCCTTTCCTTCTTGCGCTTGGAGCTCTCCTTCTCCGTGAGACGTTGTAGCTCTTCCTGGATGGCCAACTCCTCATCCATGGGAGCTACCTCTGCGACCTCCTCAGGTTCATCGGCCTTGGATTGTCCTTTTTTGACCACAAGCCCAAACTTTTCACGGACCTTTAAGCGCCATCGGAGCAGATTTCGAAATTCTTTTTTGCCCAGAATCTTCAAATCCTCACAGCAGGTTCTAATCTCGTCCGTGGTCTCTTCCAGTCTGTTCAGAGTCGCCAACGCAAGATCCCCTCCCGGAGATTGTTCGAAGCTGAGCTTATTATAAGTACCAAGAATCGCGATTGGATCGGTCGTGTTGATGAACTCCGTGACCGGTATTTCCTTGAACTGTGTGTAATCACCTTCCTCGTAACCTTCTCTCTTTCGCTTCTTCTTCTCCGGATTGAAAACACGCGCTTCGTTATTTGGTGTGGCATCTGCCAATTCTGCGAAAACATGCTTCGGGTCGAGAAATTTGGGGTCGATGCGTTTTGGAGCTTTAAATCCACGGCAGACGACGAAGATTTCTGCGGAGACATTTCGGGAAGAAGGAGGCTTTGTCGCTTCCACAGACGTGAAGAGCTGCTTGAAAACCCAAAGCAGAGGATTGTAGTCCTTGGATCTGAAGACCTTGGTGACAAAGGTACCACCCTCAACCAAGAACTCTGTGGCCAACTTCATCGACTGCAAGACCAACTCCGCCTGGGAGAAAGCGTCCTGAACCCACGCCGTACCAACATTAGGAGCTCCATCGTGAAGAACGGTATCTGCCTTCCAGTGTTTCAGATGTTGTCTGATCGTCGCGCGACACTTTTCTGTTGTAATATCGCTTTGAAAGGTAATGACTCGAGGGATTGGCTTGATTGGGGCGAGATCGACACCGACAATGATGCTCTGTGTGGGCATACATTCTGCCGCTACTTGACACCACGACTAATTGATCATAAGTAAAGAGACAGAGGGTAAGAAGAGAATGACTACACGTACACCAGGAGCTGCGCAAAGATCCAGAAGGACTTTGCTCTTTTCCAAGAAGCCATACTTCTTGTTCAGCTGGATCAATTTGAAAGCAGCTCTTGCTCGGTATCCTTTTTCTTTCGCAAGCCGATACCACTTGTCCAAACGACCTTTACCGTGCTGGTTGCTGTTAGCGCAAAGAGTTTTCGAACGTAGTGGCTAAGGGAGCCTGTCGTACCTTTTTTTGGATCGCCATCTCTATGAATGGGTAGTCGAGACAGACTCGACAAGATCCCGGAAGTGCACGACAAAAAAGATCGCGTGTAAATGACCGAAGAAAATAGTCACAGCGAAGAAAGGGAGTCAAAGAATGAACCAGAGACGCTTATCCAGCGTTCTATCCTCCTCCGCTGATAAATTTCTCCCCGGCGGAAATAATTTTTCTGGTCTTTGGCGGGTCCCGCCCCAACTTCCGTGGCGGTGAAGGGATACACCAGCCACAGCTTCATGCCTCAGGTATCTAGGGCGGTGGAAATGACCACAGATACGTAACATGTGACATGATATCAGTGTGTCTCTGCCTGATAGCTTGGTTGCGATACAACAGGCCAACAGTGGCGGGCTTTGTTGGGACACTGATCACTAGCTGGCAGTCCTGTAAGACTCATCTTCCATCATCATTCTAAACAATCTCATCTTTTTATTCGCTTGCACATTGATATTTGTCTTGGTAATGTCCTACTTCTTTCTTCCATGGCGCCTACGGGATCTCGTAAGAGAATAAAGCCCAGCCCGTCCGGTGCGGAGTCGCAATCATCACCCTCATTGAGCAGCAATGTGGCCTCATCCCAAGTCGGCGCAGAGCGCTCGACCTCGCAGAGGCAAGGAAGTGGTGTGAGTCAAATTCTCGTGTCCTTCAAACAGACAGACATGGGATTTTTGAGTCCAGTAAAGCTGATGTTATTCGTTCTTAGAACTGGTACCCTGCTCTTTGGCCCGTAGTGTCTAAAGCGTCTAAAGCGGCACCCATTACCGAGGTTGCCCGCGAGAGCATTTCAGTTGCTCAAAATGTAGCATCCAGCATGACTACCTCCTCTGAATCCCTCCTTCACACTCCAAAGCAACATAGACATCCTTCACTTCAGCTTACCAAGAAACAAAGCGCATCGACCAGATCTCTTCCCGCCGACGCTACGACAACAAAGATCAACATTGCTTCCGATGGTTCTGCGTCCTCTCCAACACTCGATTCCCAGTTCGATACTGCCGGTACAGCACCAAATTCGGTTCGTAAGGAAGAACTAAGCGAGGAGGCTGCAGTGGCTCCAGAGGATAAGAACGGAGAGCAACTGAAACAGACAGCCGACAACTCACCGTCCGAAACAGGTGCTGAAGCGGTGGAACCGGACCAGACTCAAACGTCCTCGAAGCCAGCTAGTGGCTGGTTCTCATGGTTCTATACAGCAAGCTCGGCTGAAGATTCTCCCACTGGTGCTCAGTCAGAACGAGCGCCTGAGACCGAAAGCACCGCGCCAGAGCCGGTCGCCGAAGAGCAGACGCCGACGAATCGTGGAACTCCCGCAATCGACCCTGTGATAAGTGTGCAAGCACCCTCTGCGTCGAGCACAGAAACTCCTACGTCATCACAAAAGCGAACCTGGTTTCAAATGTTGTATGGTTCATCTGCGCCGCCGCAGGGGGCGGATACGCTCAGACCCGAAGGACACAAGGATAACGCCCAAACGGAGACCCTTGAGCCTTCTTCCGCAGTAAATGCAACTGTTCATGACTCAAAAGATGCAACTTCGTCTTCAAACCAACCGCCTGCGGAGTCTCAGAGAACGGACGGTCCAGTTGATACACAACTCAAGAACACTAAGTCGGGATGGTCGTTCTGGTACAGAGATCCATCGCATAATCCGAATCAAGTGTCGCTAGCAGATTCCTTGTCAGTTGAGGCTTCAACCACGCAAGGATCATCTTCAAACCAGCCTCAGGACAGTCTACAGGAAGAGACAGGCTCGGGACAGAAAGCTGAACTCACCAAGAAAGGCAGCATCAAAATCAAGACCCCTAAGAGTAGTGCCGCTGCCACTGACAAAATCCCCTCTCATGTGCAGGACCTTCCTCCAGAAAAACCCACACCACGAGTGTCAGAGGCAGGAGCAGCGACGCAATTGCAGAGAGTACTACCGAACCAAGTATTACCTCGCTTTTCAGACACTTTTGCTGTGAAAGAAACTCCCTCTCTCGTGCAAACAATTGGGCGGTTCTTGCACTATCACAGAGAGCCTGATAACAAGCATGTGTATAGGATCAGAGATCCCCCAAGCATCAAAAAGGCATTGGCCATTGGTGTGCATGGGTATTTTCCCGCTCCACTAATACGGACAGTGCTTGGACAACCAACAGGTACCTCCGTGAGATTTGCCACCATGGCGGCGGAGGCCGTCCACAAGTGGACAGAGAGTCATGGCTATGCCTGCGCTGTCGAGAAGATTGCGCTAGAGGGCGAGGGCCGCATCGCTGAACGCGTTGACCTGCTATGGAAGCTACTTCTCAATTGGGTGGAGGAAATAAGGAAAGCCGATTTTATCCTAGTTGCTTGTCACAGTCAAGGTGTTCCGGTCGCGATCATGTTGGTTGCGAAACTCATTGCGTTTGGCTGCTTGAATGCCACTCGTGTCGGCGTGTGCGCTATGGCCGGCGTCAATATGGGGCCATTCACAGATTATCGATCTCGATGGATCAGTGGTTCGGCGGGGGAGCTGTTTGAATTTGCTCTGCCCTATAGCCAAGTTTCGAAAGATTATGAAGCGGCGTTGAAATGCGCTCTGGATTTTGGCGTTCGGATAACCTACGTTGGCAGTATCGATGACCAGCTGGTATCTTTGGAGGTAAGGCGCAGATCACTTACAACTGGATTACTTCGAAGTCGCAGTCTAACTCTTGTCGTAGTCATCTCTGTTCTCCCCAGTGGTCCATCCCTACATCTACCGCGCAGTCTTCGTGGATGGTAGAGTCCATGCACCAAGCTTGTATGTTAATTCATTTCGCAGCTTGATCTCGCCCGCCTTGCTAACGTCCTTTCCTTATTGACAGTCTTTCCCACCTGGTCGGTTTTGTTCTTAAACTTCGTAACCTGGGGATTTCGGACCATGGCCTCATCCGAGAATTGAGCGCTCCGCTGGCAGGGAGCCTCTATACTGGAGAAGGTCATTCTCGTCTCTATGACGACGAGGCTGTTTATCGGTGCGCTGGCTTGACCTTGATCCTGACGCTCATAACGCTAACGTTGATTCCTTAGGCTGGCAATTGAATTCGCTTTGGAAACGTCCAATGTCAGTAACGCTACCTTAGACGTCAGAAGGAGTCTCCCGTCCCCTGCAAACCCCTATATCCTACCGTTTGCCATGCGGGGGATGCTCGAAGAAGAGTATGTCCGCCGCGAGCTCTACGAAGAGACAATGCAATTATTAAGGCAATACGATGATTGGAAGCCCTCCACCAAAGTTCTGAAGGACGTCAAATTCAGACTCGAGGGAATCAGGTCCAAACTTTGAGCGGCGCGTGCTCGTGGCTCCCCCCGTATCTGGATTAGCTTCCTTTCGTACTGTTATTGCTTTCTGGGTGTGTTTTGCGTCTAGAATTAGAGATGATTGATTTTTGTGTCGCAGTCTGATCCAGTTCTTCACATTGAAACCTAGACCAGACATGGTCATATTGAGTGAACCGAAAGCAACTGTGTATATACCAAGTACGCGGATTAGAAGAACATCGCTAATTAGAGAACAAGAGACCTTGGGCGGTGCAGGTGACCGTATCTCATTGTGAGTGATAAGGAGAAACGAGGCCAGCACGTATATTATGACCAAAGTGAGTTGAAGGGAGAGCAGGTAATAATGTCCAGTTCTCAGACCACCAGGGCTGCAGTGGTTCTAAAAGAGTCTGGTATTGTGATCTGAGACAAAGGGCAAAAAAAAAAAAAAGAAACAGAAAAAATTGAAGCAGCTGAGAGGGATGTAGCAGCTACCGAAGAGAAATCATACAGGAGGAAACGCCGTGTGATATGCACCTTCAATTTCGTCTGTGACACGAGGGTTAGTGAAATCCTGTCTTCGGGACATCGTTGAAGCGGCTGCCTACCTCTCATGCCATCCAACGCCTCAAAAGCAATCGCATAATTTTTAACGGTTTCAATGACACGCTCCAAGCCCTGACGGATTTCCTCGATCAGTCGGTCGTAGGCACTGCTTGTGGATTCATTCCCGTAATCTACGGACATTTGTTTCTCCACTGTCGCCTTGTAGAAGATCATGAACAAGGCGTAGCTTCCTTGCATCAGACAGCATGCGAACGACGGCATTGTTCGCGGTAGCTGCTTCAGTGGCGTTGACGGCAGTCCCTGGTTGGGCGTGTTACTGCCACTCGACACGTAGAGCGGCTGTGGCAGGGGCAGGCTCGGGAACATGCGTGATATCGTAAGAGAAGCTTTCAAGCAGACTTTGGCGGAGTGCTGGCTGCTGTATGGGAAGCCGCTGGTAAATGAGAATTGTATCATGGAGTGATAATCAGATGTTGCAGAGCCGGCGGAAGAGGCGGAACCTGTGCAATCGCTCGATGTAGACAGCCGCGGCCGCAAGGAGTCTAGATTGCTGCAGCAACACGAGATGTTCGCCATACCGTCTTGTTCTTTGGACATCTTGGACGCTGAACCGCCCGTTACCATGTTGTTGGGATTAGCTGCGGTCAGGTCGCAATGCCTCTTGATGAAGAGTGGAATATCCGAGAACGCCCTGAATCGGTGTACCTTAATTTGTGCACTAACTTCGTATGAGTACCTTGTGAATATGTTTTCGAACTTCATCAAAGACTGATTACCTAGAAAGCTTGATTCGCGAGATAGCGCGTATGCTATGCGCGGTTGTATACTCCACTTCGTCACCGCAGCCCATAGACTGGGGGACCATTGGAAGGATATTTGACTGTGCTATGGCGGAGCTAGCCCAGGCATCGAGTTGCTGCATTCTTTCATATATGTAAGGCATGTTGGCGCCAGTCGAGATGCATTTGTTCAAGTCGATGACGAATTGAGTCGCAGAGGCCAACACTTGCTGGGCTTGTATCAGAACAGCCCATCCCTGAAAACCGGTCAGAACGGTGCCATTTGCTTGAAGATACATGGAAGCGCTGAAGACGGAGTGGAAGACTTGCCTCAGGATCTGCAGAGAAACGAGGATAAGGTGTAACGAACTGAGGGTCGCTGGCGATTATGGAGAGCGGCTGTAGATCCAAAATCAGCTACTTTTCAAACTCAAAGAGTCTCGCGAATCGGACTGAAATCGACGTTGGCTTACCGTTGTGCTGACAATCGAACCCTGAAGCACGCAATAGTACTAGACAGCAGATGATTAGTGGCAACGCCGCGAAGTACTTAAATCAACGACCGTACCGTCATCCACCAGGCCCTCCGCCGAGCCTCTGCGCACTCATCATGCTCCTCCCCGAGCGACTGAAGAGACATATCCAGCGCGATCGCCAAGGCTTGGCCGGCCCGATACCTCATTTTAAGCAGATTTCCTCGCTGTATATATTCATACACGCAGAGGATCAGCAACGCAAGAAGGCCCTCGAGTTCCACAGGTGTCCTTGGATGCAAGCGCTTCCGATTGATCATGGGTCGATTGTTCAATAATGCTTGGGATGGATCTGTCGAAGAAGCTTGTAATTCGCAATCTTCCTCAACACCAGCATTAGCTAGTTGCGCAAAGGTATGAGCATACGTTCTACGTCGTAGCACAGCAGCCGGAGACAAGGGTTCAGGATCGTCCGGATACGGCACTAGGGCCAATATGGCGGAAATTGCAAGACTGAGGGGAGATTGTGGTCTGTATGCTAGTAAAGGTTCTTCAGAAGGAGACGATGAATAGTGACCGGCGGGATCGATTGGCCGATCTGGACAACGTGGAGCGATCCGTGGTGGAAGTATGGGAAAATAATGGTGGATGAAGTCGTAGTATGCATTCAATCTGTATTCCAATCAGCGTTCATCAAGCTCTCTGGCTATCACTGGTTTAGGTGAAGCCTTACATATCGTGTTCGCTGCCGTATGTCCTAACCCGAGGCCGGGACGGTATGTTTGAAGGCGAAGGTGTCGGCTCCACCTGACCCTGGGTGTTGTTGCCATTGTTGGAAGTGAAGAGATCAGCAAACATGGTGTTCGCATCCGATGAAAAATCCAACGCTCTCAGCCCAGCTCCTGGCAAGGAGAGTACATCAATCTGACTAAATATCGTTGAGGCTGTTTGAAGGTTAGTGGTGCAATTGCAAAGAAAGTTGCCTCACGTACAGTCATCAAAGCCAGAGGCTGGCGTGAGGTTGGAGTTTCGGGAATCATCCTGCCGGGTACTTGAATCATCCGGAGGAGACGAGCTCTTTTTCTTCTTCCTTGGACCGCCTCTTCTACTGGGCAGGTACGAGCACTTCTTCTTCTTGCTAAGACACTTTCAAGTGAAAGGGCTTGTCTCAGCATATATAGAGACAAACATAGAAGAGTCAGTATAGGGTAAGTAAACATACGTTGGAGCATGGTTCTTGACCGTCGCAGCGCGTCCTCGACGCACGACTGTCACATCGGAGTCAGCATCAAAGGCAACAACAACCAGTGAAAGAGGGAGAAGGAGTAGAGAAGCGCAAGTAATCAAAGAAGCCACAGACGAGGGTGACGCGGGTCAGTAACATGAAGGATCACGATGGCTTACCATGTCAGACAAGCTACTTTGACTGGCGGTTTGGCAAACTTCTTCCGAACCACAGTGGGCCGCGAAGACTTGGATTGTGTCACTGGGGTGATTCCGGTATTAACAGGCAGTGGGAAGTTCTCCAGCACCATCTCGAACTCCCGATCAATCAAATCACTTCAATTTCGTGTGTCAAGTCCATTCATTCAACGGGGTTTGGTCGTTGTCTCGTGCGGGCTTTAAGAAAAGCCGACTATATAACACCCACCGCCTCGAAAGGGTCGGCGTCGCGCATAACTACTGGGCACAGGGGCTGTACGATCACGGAACCTTTCTCCCAGAACGAAAACCGATCTGGTGCTGGTCAATCGGACTCCCACAGATGTGGTCTGATATAGTTACTCTGTTAAAAGCTGGGGTGTCGCGCCGCGGCTTAATCATCCATAGACAACGACCCAAATCCCGAACTCCCACGGTTCGGGATTTGCTTCGGTTCCTCGAAGGGAAATGTGGCGCAGGATTTACCTCGCATTAACTCGCGAAAGGAAGATGATGATATAAATGGCTGGATGCCCCGGATAAGGAAGAGACCCCTCAGTTTCCCATCATCAAAGATGGTTGTGATAAGAGAAAAGCTGCGGGAAGAAACGGATTTTATGGTGATGGAGTATCTAAAGACCTTCGAGAACAACCGTTCTTTCTGATAGAGCAGCAGGAGTATAATACTCACGTGACCTTTGTTTTTTATCAGGGTTTTAACCAATTTTGCAACGCTAACAGGTATTATTCACAAAAAAAAGATCTCAATTGCTTTCGCTGCGAGGATCTAGTCTAAGACTCTTATGCATGTGTACTTCCCTCTCAGCGAGGGTGACGCAGATCTGCACTGTTGGGCTGAAAGCGGAAACCCGACATCGAAGGACACCGAGAATTCCAATGGTAGCTGTTACAAGTTTAGGTACACCTCGTATATACATGATTTAATGTCTATGACTATGTGACAAGATAGTAATAATAATAACATAGCCTTGGTCACAACACCACGTCTCCATGCTTTCGGCATGGCGCTATGGATAGTTAGCTTTCAAGTGGACCCCGTTATGCAAGCAAGGATAGCATATTCCAAATACTTGGTTCCATGCTAGAATCGACACTGGAGTTTTCCCGAGCTACGGGAACGTAAACATGAAGCTAGCGGAAGACCAACAGCCTTGACCCTTGTCTCTAGCATTGCGGTGTTCAGTGCCGATGCGAAGGTGGTATGGATCTCCTGCGTTATCGGGAAGGGACCTTGGGTATTTTGATGCCAGGCACGCCTCTCACACTGTCCCAGACACTGTCCGGCACCTTCACTGGAAGCTTGTGGCCTTTAAGCTGTTGGTCTATCAGCCACATGCCGACGACGAACTCTTCTCTCGTTAATAGTCCAATTTTCTGCCGATCAACAAGATTCCAGATCTGCTCGAGAATGCTTGACGGCAAACGGCTTCGGGACCATATGTCGCGAACAACAATGTTCAGAACCATTTCAGACGCACTTGGGGGATAACCGTCGCTGGAAGATTCCTGATCCGAAGATCGTTCCCTCCAATTGCTGATAGGAATCAGCAATCCCTTGTTTGCGGCCCAGACGCCCTCGTACCTCTTTCTCTCCTTCTCGGTTACCTCGCTTTGCCATCGTTTTCGATCGCCCTCGTGATGCTTGTGTGGGTGTTTGTGTATAATGTGCTTTCTGTGCTTGTGGTGGTCGAGTTCCTCTTCACCAGCCTTAGTCGGCGGCCGGAGAGTGTGCCGCAAGCTTGGCGTAGGACTGGAGCTGGGTGGAGAGCCGCTGTTGGATGTGTGCGGGTGCCGGAGCGAAGGGGTTCTGAGTTGCCGTTGCGGTGGAGGGGGTGGAGGAACCTTTTTGCCCGACGTTGCTTTTCTTGAGGCCAGTGATGACGCGACTATCGCGTCCGACAGCGCTTCCTCGTCTAGACCAGAGGAGTGGTCGATGAGGTCTGGGCTACTGCCGTTCTTTTGTGGAGATCTTGCTAACAATGGAGAGCTGGGAGTCAAAGGACTCTTGCGATGTTCATGTGCTTCCAGCAGAAGGCGAGGATCACTGGGGGAAATGTGTGTCACAGGAGAAGCGCCTGGGCGCGGGGGGAGCTTAGGTCTGGCCTCATCAGCACCTGTGTGATCAGCGTCAGAATTCGAAAGCGGTTCGTAGCTCTGTTGTCCTCCATGAATCTTCAATTCATCGGGACTAGGGCTTTTCGAAGCTGATTTTGCACCTCCTTTCCGAGGCAGAGGTGGAGTAGGACGGGCTTTTGTGGCAGACACTTGAGCGACATCCGGGAGTCCGGGTGAAGTAGCTGGCTCCGTTGCAGGCTTCGGACAGGGAACTGGTGGGTTTCTGACCGGTAATTCCCCGTTGTCTTGGACAAGTCTTTCAAGTGTATCGCCGCCTGCCTTCATGTTGCGAACAGGCTCAGGTATGGGAAGATCGGGGCCTTCTCTATCGTCGCTTCTCTGAGGCCCTGCTTGTTTCAGTTCTGACCTTGAATTCATTCTTGCCAATATTACACGTTTCTTCAGTGGCACCGGCGGTTTCTGCGTAGCGAGTTGTGCAGCAGCCTGCTGAGGAGTCGGCGGCTTGAAAGTCGCTGATTTGTCACGCTCCCCCTCCGATGTCTTCTGCGTACTCTGTGCGGTAAACAGTCCAATTTTGTCCTTGACGGACCCAGGCTCGGGGAGTTCCGCGGATGCGTCATCTGGCGGATGATGCGTATCGGTAGCATGATGTTTTGCATCAGCGGTTCCCCTGGGTTCGTTGTCCATTTTCTGCAAAGCAGCCTGAGGAGAGCTTGCATTCAAAGCAGCACTAGCTTCTTGCAGAGCCGTCACAATTTCGCTGACATGACCACGGCCCGAATGGAGCGTCGGACTCTCTATTCACAAGACCTGCGCCGCCTCGCCTGTTCTAGGGATAATGGCGTAAAAGGTTCCTTTTTTTCATTGACTGGGCTCCGGAAAGATACTTCCTATTATGTCCACCTCGAATCCAACGAATTGTTGCGGCCAAATCAATAATAATGAATGGTGGCGTCAGATGGAGACATATTTACCTTTGTTGATCGGCCAAGCCGAGTGCGGAGCTAAGAGAATCTACAGAGCCCGTGCGTCAGATTCCGCCACGCATGGGCAGAACTCACCCAAGTGTTAAAAGGGACTGACCTTTCGAAATGCTACTCAGCCATGAAGTAGAAGGAGACTGCTTCTGGAATTGAAGAAAGCGAAGTCGGTTGAATATGCCATGCTTTGTGGGAAGTACTTCGGTTTGACCTTCGCTTCAGCTTTGGCATAGAAAAGGTGGGTGGCACGAAAGACAGCATCTCGAGGGATATGTCTCTTACAACAGCAGTCCATTTTCCCAGTGATTGTGCAATATGATATCATTCTAAGTTCTAACATAAAATGCTTGCAGAAACGGCTGGTGGTTCACAAGCATCGCATGAAATAATAAATAGAATGTTCACTCGGCAGCCCGTACCCAATATTTTTTTCGGAGAAGTTCTCCATAACACATAATGATGCTCCCCCATACACAGCAGTTTTGTTAAAACAGCCATGTCGTTTAACCCCAAGCATATATCTAGG
Source organism: Scortechinia acanthostroma (assembly GCA_011319215.2). Classification (NCBI taxonomy): domain Eukaryota; kingdom Fungi; phylum Ascomycota; class Sordariomycetes; order Coronophorales; family Scortechiniaceae; genus Scortechinia; species Scortechinia acanthostroma. The sequence goes on from JAABUG020055499.1 coordinate 60,262, forward strand.
TAGTGACATTTCCAGCGCTCCCTCGGATTCCAAAGACCCTCAGCCTGAAATGCCCCTTTTATTAAGCTTGGGTGTTCAAAGCCTTTTCTTTAGCCTTGGCGGTATAATCTTCCGTTTAATTAACCGAGAGACTAACCCAAAGTGCGGGGAATTCGGATCTGGGGTTTCATATGGGACGATGGCAGCGAACACAGTTCTCACTTCTCTTCTCTCTGGTCTTGGGTTTCTCCTGAGATCTCCCCCGCTTTTTAGCTTTTCACCTCACTGAACTACTCGTCTACCTTACTAGTACTATCTACTACTCTGCACTACTACTCCGAACTCCGCACTCTGTGCTTTCGAAGCCAAGCTACTTGCGTCTCCTCAAGTCTTGAGAGCTGTCAACCTCCGCAATTTACCTCTTTATGCTCCACCATCATCAGTGACAGCTCCTGAGCCCAAAGAGCTCTTGCTTACCACCTACATGATCATGGAAATGTTGGCGCTTTCAGAACTTCCGTGAAACATATTCCTTTTCTTCGAGGACCCTGTGATCTCCATGCGTGCAGCTGCAATGCCAAATCCTGCTGATTTACGCAATGACCCCAGAAAAGAGCGACGCTGGCCAAGGTACGCACTTGTACTTTGCTATATCTGTTTCAGAGAGGCCAAATAAATGGCATACCGGTCAAGGATTAATCAATGACATGGTAGACGTTGCGAACCGCCATGAGGCCGATACAGGAGCAGACGATACAAGCATCAATCGTGTCCGCGAAGTTCGGCTTGGCTCCGCCCCTGGTCAAACCAAGTGCTCGATTTGCCATAGTACTTTTCGAAGACCTGAGCATCTCAAGCGTCATTTTCGAAGCCACACTAAGGAGAAACCCTTCGAATGTGCGCAGTGTGGACGTCATTTTTCAAGAACGTATGTGATCTTTTTCTTTTCTTTTTCTTTTCGTTTTCCTCTTCTCCACCCCTATGGAAGCTGCAGCCTCGGTTCAAATTGTTCTTCAAGCCGAACTGACATGGTATTCCAAACTAACCCCTGTCGCAAGTGACACACTCCATCGCCATGAACTAAGTCATCATACTTTGGGACCCGAAGGGGGAAAGGATCGTATGCATCGCATCACGGTCAAGACCTTCAGAGCCTGTTACAAATGCGCAGTAGCCAGAGTAAGGTGCAGTGGTGGTTCCCCATGCGTACGGTGTGAAAACAGGTCGCTAGAATGCCAGTATCCAACGGAACGACGCTCCAAAGCCAAGACGCGGAAGGAAGCGGTCCAGAACCTGTCGTCTGATGGAAACAGTACGATTTATGGACAGGCTACTCAGCAAGAGTCTCCTTCTTCAACAGCAGACATTGATGTCCACGGTGCAGATATCAGAGAGCAATCGAGAAATGAGCCTCTGAGATTTCAAATTACCGAATTTCAGCTAGACATCACCGGCTCACATCGCCTGGATACATCATCGAAGGACATACCTGCAGAGGAGCTGCACGGGCCTCCTCGTGGAGAACCATCAGAGCGTCAGAATGGTCCACCGGAAAACGAGGCGGGTCATCTGAACTCTCGATTGCTCTTGTCGGATGCTGGTGGTTCTACGCACGACACACGTGTATCCTTGCCTGGATATGCTGACTTGAGCTCGCAGCAATTGTATCCGCAATTGCCAGCAGCTGGCGTTCACACCTTTCCACAAGAATCGGCTTCGCAACTCGACCATCGGTCGAGAGACATCCAGCAACCAGTAGCAGCCACATCCAATCTCAA
>JAABUG020056605.1:0-61770 GCA_011319215.2 Scortechinia acanthostroma
AACACCGTATTTTTGCCGGCGTTCTGGTGAACCTTATACGAGTCATGGTGACCGCTTCACGGGCGAGCCAGCCTGCTTCGCCCATGTGACCTCAGCAGCACAATCCTTAATGGACATGATGGGAACCAAAGCCAGCGATTACACGTATGCGGTTTTTCATCAGCCAAATGTGAAATTCCCAAGCCGTGCAGCAGAGCAACTTGGCTTTACTGAAGATCAAATCAAATATGGCCTGCTAGCAGGCGTTGTCGGCAATGTGTATTCCGGCTCCTGTATGCTCGGTTTGACAGCCACATTAGATATGGCAAAAGCAGGCGACCGCATTTTGATGGTGAGCTATGGCAGCGGCGCAGGTTCAGACGCGTTTGATTTGACTGTGACTGAACACATTGAAAACATTAAGAGCCGCGCGCCGTCCACACAGGATTATATCCGTCGCCGTACGCCCATTGACTATGCGACATACTGCCGGTATCGCGGCAAGCTGAAGGACTAAGATGATTATGCGCGACGTTGCGATTATCGGAATTGGGCAAATTCCAGTCGGTGAACACTGGGATAGCAGCCTACGCATGTTAGCGGCTGAAGCGGTGCAATTGGCGCTCGAAGATGCGTGCATCGAACAAGTTGATGCTCTTTATGCTGGCAATGCTTATGGCGGAACGGTCAGCAGCCAAACCCAACTCGGTTCGCTGATCGCTGATTATGCGGGTTTGAGCAATGTAGAGGCTTATTCAACGGATGCGGCAGAAGCATCTGGCGCAGCGGCTTTACGAACGGGTTACCTCGCCGTGGCATCGGGCGCTATTGAAACAGCCGTTGTGGTGGGTGTTGAAAAATCAACAGACATGATCGCGAGTGCACACGTGCAAGGCCGCAGCGTGAGTTTGGATGCGGATTATGAATCGGCACAAGGGGCGACACTCACTGGTTTGGCTGCCCTACTCATGCGGCGCTATATGTATGAATACAATTTGGATTTGACTGCCTTCGAAGGCTTCAGCATCAATGCCCACTCGAACGGTGGGCGTAATGAATACGCCATGTTCCGCAACAGCATCAAGCCGGGACGCTTTGCTAAAGCGCCGATGATCGCTGATCCGGTAAGTCTGTTCGACAATGCGCCGGACGCTGATGGCGCAGCAGCGATCATTATCACCAGTTACGACCGCGCAGTGGATATGGTTCCGCAGCCTGTACGTATCACGGGTAGCGCGGCAGCCACCGATACACTGACACTCCATGATCGAAGCGACTTGTTGTATTTGAAGGCCGCAAATATCTCCGCGCACAAAGCTTATGCTCGTGCAGGCATCAGCGCCAAAGACGTCAATCTGTTTGAGTTACATGATGCTTATACCGTTATCAGCGCTCTAACATTGGAAGCATGTGGATTCGCTGATCGTGGCGAAGGTTGGAAGCTGGCACAGAGTAATGCGATTGGATTAGCGGGTTCAGTGCCCATTAGCACTTTTGGCGGATTAAAAGCGCGTGGTAATCCGATTGGCGCAACAGGTATTTATCAGGCTGTGGAAGCGTGTTTGCAACTGCGCGGAAAAGCGGGTGCAAACCAAGTGGTCAATGCTAAAACGGCGTTGATCCAGAATTTAGGTGGATTGGGCAGCACCGCCGTCACACATGTCCTACAAGTGTAGTAAAAGATAGTTTTTCTCGGCTGAAGCGCCTAGCTTGTGATAGCTATCACAAGGGAACTTGATAGTTTTTGATAGGCACCTCAAGGTACGATTTCGGCAGTCTCGTGCAAAAATGCACAATAACAACACATTGAATTGAGGAGCGAGATCACATGCAAATTTCAAGACACTGGCGGCTCAATGCCCAACGCTATCGTTTACAGGGTGTGCGCTATGAAAATGGCGAAACCAGCCTGCAAAACCGCCCTACTCCGATTACGGTGTCTGAACCCTCGCAGAAGCCACAGGCCGAAGCTGATAACACCAAGAAATTGTTGAAGGCTGCCAGCTAGGAAGTAGTGCATGACGACTCGTAAAGAGGTAGAAGTACAACGTGAGCAATATACCTTTGCCGGTACGGGCGAGGTTTATAGCTTCACAACATTGACAGAAACGCCTGAAGGCTTTGATGAGCAAGCACCTTATATGCTGGCGCTCATCAAGCTGGACGAAGGGCCAATGATTACGGCTCAAATTACCGATATTGATGAGCCGGTTGCTATCGGTGATAAGGTCGAGATGGTTACGCGCAAACTCACCACCGAAGGTACACGCGGAATGATCATCTATGGATACAAATTCCGTAAGGTGATGAAGCGCGGCAGCTAAATTTATCTTGCAGTTCGTCCTTATTCAAAAACGCCTCAACGGGCGTTTTTAATTTTCACTTTAAAGTTGGCTAATAGACGCGGCGTGCAGTGCTCCTAAGCATGCTTCAGGTTATTGAGGAAGAGTTCGAGCAATTTATTGACCATCTCCGGTTCCTCGATGGTCGAAGAACGACCTGCCCCGGGAATCATCCCCATTTTGGCATTTGGGATTTCAGCGGCCATCCGTTTCGACTTCTCAGCGATGGTTGACACATCCTGATCGCCAACAAGTATCAACGTGGGCACATGAATATTGACCAGTTCGTCATAAACACTGTGACGGCCCATCACACCTGCGGCAGCACGAACAATCGTGGTGCGATTTATGGCACCAAGCTGCCTTTTAATTTCTTCGCGCTGAACAGCACGCGCTGGATCCGTGAGAAATTTTTGACCGAACAGGCCTTCCATCGAGGGCAATAAGGCTGGGCCTGACCTAATCCAACTCAAGGCTTGGGTCAATTTTGTGGTGCTGCGAGACAAATCTTGCTCCGAGTCACGGTCGGCAGAGGTTTCAATGAGGGTTAAGGATTGCAGCAGGTTGGGTTGGCGCGAAGCAAGGCGCATTCCAATATAACCGCCCATCGCTACGCCAACGAAATGACACGGCGCAGCATCAAGCGCCCGAATGAGTTGGGCGGCATCTTCATAGACCGTTTCCATATCATAGCCTGAGGCCGTGACTTCACTCTGCCCTTGCCCGCGATGATCGTAAGTGATACAGCGAAACCGGCTGCTAAAGGTAGCAACCTGCGAATCAAACATGCGACAATTTAGAAATAAGCTATGGGAAAAGACGATGACTTCTTTGCCAATGCCGCCCGTATCTTCGTAATAGAGTTCGACTCCGTTGACTTTAATTTTGGGCATTCGTAGACCTCGCTTCGTCTAGCACAGGTAGAATTCACTTCATTATATTGCGTTATGGAAGTGAAATTTTAGCCCATTCCCAAATGTTAGATTCCAATTTTGACATATTCTCTACAAGTAAGATAAACTTCGACTATCTTTTACGTTTAGTCAATTGGGGGGAATCCATATCGCTGACCTACAATCATGACCGAATTCGCACCAATTAATTATTTGTTATGTTACGGAGTACTTTGAAACATGCGTGAACTGAATTCTACTGAAAATATACTCATCATTATCGTTCTGGGCATTGCCGTCGCGGGGTTGATTTATGCAGGTCTACTGGCCCGCCAAATCCTCAGTGAAGGTAAGGGTTCACAGAAAATGCAGCAGGTATGGGGGTTCATCCGCACCGGTGCAAATGCTTATCTGAGTTCGCAGCTTCGTATCATTGCGGTACTCGTTTTAATTCTGGTTTTCGTCTTATTTTTTAGTGTGTATGTGGTTAATCCAACCCCTTACGCCATTGAACATTTCTGTCCTGAGATTGCACAACAAGCACGGGCAAGTGTAAGTGCGCAGGCCGCAGATATTCAAAGCAAAGTCGCAGCGGCTAACCCTGACATTTCTGCTGCTGAACTGACGCTGCTTCAAGAAAACGCTGTAGTTTATCAAGAAGAAGCTGCGATTGTGCAGCAAGGTACCGCTTCTTGTACAACAGCCCGCCTAAGCATCGCTCTGGGACGTGCAGGCGCGTTCTTGATGGGCGCAGTCTTCTCGGCGGCAGTTGGTTTCGTCGGTATGAATATGGCCGTACAAGGTAACGTGCGCGTAGCAGCAGCAGCCGTTGATCCGAAGCGCGGTTATGTGGATGCTGTACGCATCGCATATCGTTCGGGAACGATCACCGGTATGCTCACGGATGGCCTCGGCTTGTTCGGTGGAACAATCATATTCATCATATTCGGTATAGCGTCACCAGATGCGCTACTGGGCTTCGGCTTCGGTGGAACACTGCTGGCGCTGTTTATGCGCGTAGGTGGTGGTATCTTCACAAAAGCAGCAGACGTCGGTGCTGATCTGGTGGGTAAAGTGGAAGCTGATCTGCCAGAAGACGATCCACGTAACGCAGCGGTTATCGCTGACCTCGTTGGTGATAACGTCGGTGACTGCGCCGGTATGGCCGCAGACATCTTTGAAAGCTACGAAGTGACCATCGTTTCGGGCTTGATCCTCGGTCTAGCCTTATCAACCGTTACACGCAGCCCAATCTGGATTATCTTCCCGTTGGTTGTTCGTGGAATCGGTGTGTTGTCGTCGATTATCAGCACCAATTTGGTCAAGTCGACCGGTAACAAAGATGCTTTGGCAGTTATCACACGCGGCTTCTATGTGGCAGCGGGACTCAGCGCTACCCTGTTCGCACTCTTCACGTTGTTCTACATGCGTGATCCGAACATCAATGGCGGTAACGTAATCTGGCAACCATTGGCAGCCGTTCTCATCGGCGTGGTTCTGGCAATCATTATCGACCGAGTGACGGCCTATTTCACCGATACAGAACATGGCCCTGTACAGGAAATAGCACGCAACACACAAACCGGCCCTGCTACGACCATTCTTAGCGGTCTATCCAGCGGTATGGAAAGCAGCGTGTGGGCAGTTATCGTGATCGCAGGTAGCATCCTCGCCAGCGTGATTATTTTCGGGCTATTCCCCATTACGAATGCTGGCGGTTCCCAAATCGTTGATACCTTCACGGCCGTGCTGTATGGCGTGGCGATGACGGGTATCGGCATGTTGACCCTGACGGGTAACAACGTGGCTATGGACGCCTTCGGCCCAATCTCTGACAACGCTCAAGGTGTGGCAGAGCTAGCTGGCGAAAGCAGCGGCCCCGGCGGCGAAATCCTTAACCAACTGGATGCAGTCGGCAATACAACCAAGGCTATCACCAAGGGTGTCGCTATCGGTTCAGCCGTTATCGCAGCCGTGTCGTTGTTCGGTTCGTTCTTAACTGATACCCGTGTGGTGCAACTCGGTCTGGGTGTCCCGCTAAACCGGACGCTGTTTGGAACAGGTATTAACATTGCTGAACCGATTGTTTTTATCGGCTTCTTGATCGGCGGAGGTTTGATCTTCCTGTTCAGCAGCTTGCTGATCCGTTCGGTGAACCGTGCAGCGTTCCAAATGATCGGTGTGGTACGCCGCCAACTACGCATACCCGGCATTATGGAAGGTACAAAGACACCTGACTACGCCGAATGCGTGGCGGTTTCAACAAAGGCAGCCCAGCGTGAACTCACCCCAATTGGTATTATCGCTGTACTCACGCCGATTATCGTCGGCTTCCTATTGGGAGCAGCAGCGCTCGGCGGGTTCTTAGCAGGTATCATTCTGGCTGGTCAGTTAATGGCAGTGTTCATGAGTAACGCTGGTGGTGCGTGGGACAATGCCAAGAAGTACATCGAAGAAGGTCATTATGGTGGCAAGCGATCTGAACCGCATAAAGCGGCAGTGGTCGGCGACACCGTTGGTGATCCTTTCAAAGATACGGCTGGCCCCGCCCTGAACCCGATGATCAAAGTAGTTAACCTTGTCGCTTTGCTGGTCGCACCGCTGGTGGTGACGGCAGCAGCGCCCGGCGCAGAAGGCAACCGTGCGATCATCGTGATTGTCATGTTTGTGCTACTCGCAGTTATCCTGTGGGCAATTGCACGTAGCAAGCGAACTGACCCTGAAACACAGACGATGGTGGAAGCCGTCGCTAAGAGTGGCGCGGACTAAGTTCGCGCAAGTTAGTCAGTAAAGAAATCCCTTCGGTTTAGCAAAGCCGAGGGGATTTTTTATTGATGCGTATGCTAAACTAAGATGATAATTAACCTCATTTTGTAACAAATAGAATGCCTAATTCGAAGCCGACACAACCCTTTGGACGTTATGGAGAGCAACTCGCTGCTGACCATTTGCGAGCAGAGGGTTACGAAATCGTGACAACCAATTGGCGTTGTTCGCTAGGTGAAATTGACATCATCGCCAAAAAGGATAAGGTGCTCGTCTTCGTCGAAGTTCGGTCACGACATGCGGAGAATACCGAAGCCTCTTTTGAGAGCGTTAATAAGCGAAAGCAATCTAAGCTCGCCGCACTGGCGAATGATTATCTTGATAGCCAAGAACTTGATGATGTTATTTGGCGTATTGATGTGATTGGCGTTGCTATTCCACGATCAGGGCAAGCCATCATTGAACATATCGAGGATGCGCTTGGCTGGTAAACCGCTCATCATTGTCCTTGGGCCAACAGCCGTTGGCAAAACAGGTTTAGCAATTGAAGTTGCTAAACGGATTCACGGTGAGATTATTAGTGCCGATAGCCGACAGATTTATCGCTTGATGGATATTGGAACGGCGAAACCAACAGCCGCACAGCAAGCCGCTATCCCCCACCATCTGATCAACATCGTTAACCCCGATGAAAATTTATCGCTGGCCGATTATCAAAAATTGGCACGAGCAGCGATTGATGCGATTCGAGCACGTGGTTCGATCCCCATGTTGGTTGGCGGAACAGGACAATATATTACGGCGTTGGTCGAAGGCTGGTCGATTCCACAAGTCGCGCCCGATGAAACCTTACGTGCTGAACTCGAACAATTTGCGGCTGAGAAAGGCGTATCCGCCTTACACGAACGGTTGAAAGCGCTTGACCCAACAGCCGCTTCAAATATTGATTACCGTAATGTACGGCGTGTTGTGCGAGCACTCGAAGTGTGTATCGTCGCGGGCGCACCGATTAGCGAACTTCAACGTAAATATCCTCCAGATGATGATATGCTGCACATCGGCTTAACAACTGAACGTGAGCAGTTATACCAACAAGCAGATGAGCGCGTAGATACGATGATGCAAGAAGGGTTTTTAGAAGAGGTCGAGGGATTGTTGAAGGCTGGTTACAATCGCGTATTACCGTCTATGAGTGGATTGGGCTATGCTGAATTAACACGGCATCTCCTAGACGGTTTATCGCTGCCAGAAGCAATTACGCTTACTAAAAATAATACGCATGATTTCATCCGTCGGCAGTACACATGGTTCAGGGGTCACGATCCGGGAATTTTGTGGCACAATATGGGTAGCAATACTATTGAAACAATTTTTGATATTGTTGACCGTTGGTTAAAGGAAATCAACTAGAAAATGCGTTATTTCCGGCGCGGGGGCAGTTCAAACGCACTCATCGGTATCTTCTTACTAGTCTTGCTAGCAATCTTTGCTGGCCCCGGTATGTTACCGAATTTGCTACCTTCAATTATTCCCGGTGCGGACGAAAGCATTATGTGTTCGTGGTTACGAACAGGAACGGAACGCGCACAGCATCAATCACTCATTGGGCGTGAGGCGGTGAGCCCGCTGAGTTTAAGAGTCCGTACCACTTCATTACCTGCAATGCCGGGGCAAACCTTAGCGGTAAGCATTGTCATTACCAACAACTCACTCGGCACCATCGCCATTTATTACAATCCGGCACAAGTCCGGTATGGTGACGATGGTGTGACAAGTGGATTGGGATTAATTCCTAACTCAAACAGCACGGTGCCACGCGGGCAGAACCAAGGGGGTTCGGTTCCTGAGGCAGATATCCGCCTTCTGGGGCCGCGCCAAAGCTGTATTCACCATACGGCTTGGACGTTTCAGCAAATTTCGACACTCGGATTGACGCAACCTGTCAACACGTTTAAGGCCTATTATCGCAATACCTCGCCGGGGGTTGCACAGATTACAACAGGCGACACACAAGCTGTTTATACCGATCAAGGGTTATGGGTTGGTGTGGTGGAGTCTGATCCGGTGACCATCCCTGCCGCTAGCGGCTAAACGGTTATGATATTATGATGATATGTATGAAGTATGTGCGCTATCATTCCTTGAGGAGTTAATGTTTCATGTCGAGAATCGATACAGACCAGCCAATCCTCATTATTCAGGATGAAAATCAGCCCATACGGCACTGGCCTGTTGAAAAAGATGATGTCATTCTTGGGCGTGATGAAGATTGCGATTTAACGCTGCCTGATCGCCAGATCTCACGGCAGCACATCCGCATTTATAAACAGGGTGATATCTATTTTATTCAGGATTTAGATAGCAAAAATGGCACTTGGGTTAATGGCTTGCAACTCAAGGGCACGCGTGAGCTACATGATGGTGATGAAATCCACGTGGCTTTGGCTGTGCGGCTGAAATTCATTGACTCGGACGCCACAACGCCACTCGCCAACGAACCTCCGGCCTTTATTACAGGTAAACTTCGGCTCGATCCTGAAGCGCGACGGGTATTCGTGCGCGGTGTAGAACTTAATCCGCCACTTAGCCTGCCCCAATATCGTCTATTGGAACTCCTTTTTGTAAATGCCGGACGTATTTGCACACGCGATCATGTGATTGAGACTGTATGGCCTGAGGCGATGGGCGAAGGTGTGAGTGAGCAAGCGATTGATGCACTCATTCGTCGCCTGCGTGACCGCTTGGCCGAGGTTGATCCCGACGGTCAATACATCGTTACTGTGCGCGGTCACGGTTTCCGGCTGGAAAATCCGTCTGCTTAGGCAGTCCGTGCAACGTGACGTTTAACTCGTCGGTAATCCCTAAGCGAGTTTGATAAGCAAAATATGTTTCATTTCGCTTGATAGCCCCAACTCCGGGGATTTTCACATTACTTCCGCGTAAGTCTGTTATCTTAGCGCGAATTCGCCACCAACGGCGGTGGCGAAATGCCCCAGCAATTTCAACTTGGCTAGCACCAAAATCTACAAGTTGCATGAGAGTCTCAATTTCACCGCTTTGCCAACGGTCTCCACACCCTGAAGATGCGGTAGATTTAGACGTGATACGCGATTGATATTGATCGTAGGTTTCCAAATCATGAATGGGTTTGGGGTCAATGGACTCGGTTGCGCCTTTTCCTTTAAGCTTCCATATCCGATGACGAATTGACTGCCAATTGCGATCCGGGAATGTCTTGCATATTTCTGTTTGAGGTACTGCCGCCTCAACAAGAAGGAGTAATTGCGCTAATTCATCGTCCAGCCAGTCGCGGCCGCTTCTGGAACGACGGGCAAGTAAAAGTTCATTAGTCGAATTGTCGCGCCAGTAAATCTTTATGTATGTTTCTTTGCCCTTTTGTCCGCTAATTTCAATCCTTTCGACAAATGCACGAATGATTACACGTTTATAATCTCGGTCAAGATTGTTCCATTCATCGAGCGCGGGTAGACAAGACTGGCGAAGTTCATTGAGGGCATTGAGCTTTTTGCTTTTTACAGCGGCATTATGCAAAACGTTGGAAAGTCGCTCGTGTTCTACTTGAGCATCAGCATAACGTTGCTCAACTTTTCTAATCATGTCTGGATTAGTGAGTACATCAAGACTGGCAATTTGATTTGCCATGAATTGATTAAGTGCCTGTAGCTGTGCTTCAGTACGCTTGTGTTCTTTCTCAAACTCGCCGTTGAACGATGCAAGTGTCTTATTCCATTCGTCAGGGTCAAATGTCGCTCGAATTCGTTCGTGGAGTAGCTTAGTAATTTCACTATCGACGTTTTTTGCGGCACGTATCCACATCCATTCACTCCTATATTGTTCGGGTGCAGATGCTTGATAAGCGTAATGATGATCTTTCCCAATCCAGCTAACTCCCACATTCAGCCATTTTCCTGCATATTCCCAATACATAATGCCAGAGTAGAGTGGCCGAGCCTCCGTTCTATCTATTTCTGCTGTTGGACGGGCATTTTCGCGAAATGGGCGATAGGACGTATTTGGAGAACCGTCAAGGTTCACACTCGATAGGTAGTTGAATGCCTTCCAAAACACGTCTTCAGGAACGATTGCAGGATGGTTATTCTGAATGTGTACAACGTCATTCACCATCCAGTGACCGAGATATACCGCGTTCGTCAATAAGTGAACAAATCCCGTCATTCCGGGGCAATACCCATTCTTAAATCGCTTAATTGGATATACCGTTCTATAGCCTGTTGGTGGGAGACAGCTATGAGGATCAGGGTAGTATGGCCCGTGAGTGTGTATTTCACGCAGAGTCGCGTTGAGGTTACCTGCACGAGAGATGAATATTCTAAAATATTCGTTTACGATCTTTGCATACGGTTCAAACGGCACATATTTACGCCAATGCGGATTTGCGCTTCCATCGGGTAGTTCTTTGCGTTTATCAATCATATAGCCGGGTGGGAGGCGACCACCGAACCACCGTCCCTCAAGGGCGAGGCGGCGCTTTGCGCGAAGCAATTTCCCTTTAACAAAAGTATTGATATATTCAGCAGCGAGTTCGCTTTTGAACCGGAATTGGCGAGCATGAAAATTGCCCATTTGTTCATTCGCAAAGTCATATACCATACTTGGTGTCATAACTAATACACGAGAATTACGACAGGCTTCAATGAAAATATTGACTTGAATTTGGGTTATATCACGGAATAGGCGATCTTCGTCTTCGCACGCTACCGTTCCAATCTGAGCTTCGCTGATGAGTTCAAAAAGGTATTTCATCCCCGGTCGCTCATCAATTTTCTTCGTGCCACTGATACCTGCGTCCATGTCTACGAGATTTATGTCATCGCGTTCCCAACCCATCGTTTGCAGTCGAGCAATCCAATCTACTGTTTGGAGTTGAGTTGAAATATTACCAACTTGAGCAATAGTTGATTGACGGTAATATACGGCAACAGGCCGATCCGTCACGAGCGTGCGAGGAGCATCAAATACACTGTCTTCTACTATTTGTGGTTTATATCGGCTTTTCTTGTAAGACATTTTTTACTCCTTCCTTGTGCCTTTTCTGCCTTCAGATGTAAATATCCTTCAATCAAGGCAAAATAGGCCGAATTCAGATCGAGTGTTGACTTGGATAAAACTTCTGGTGGTTTGAGTTCATTCATAGCTCCGTTTGTATGATCTTCAGGAAATAAAAAGTCGCCAATGCCGAATACAGCATTGACGACTTACAGGTGCTGGATAGAATCCGCCCTAGGTCATCACTGCTGATATCAGTGATTGATTTAGCCTCCGGCAGGTGTTACCAGCACCTTTCGGGGGCGACCCTTCTTATTGTACAACTTTCATATTATGGGATTTGATTCAGGGTGTCAACAAATAACGTTTGTAAGCACTCGCTGAACCATTTGGATGGTAGAGTGGTCGGGGATACAGAACTGTCTTTAAGATAAAGGCCATACGGGCGTAGCTTGAGAGTCGGGGACTGGCTATTTGCACTCGAAGAAGCAACATCTGTGTGTCAGCCAATTCGCGTTCATATAATCTTTGCGCGTTCGGCAGCCTTTTTCTGTTAGCCCACTTTGTTAAGTGAGTAAGTTCGTCCTCACGGTTATAAAGAACTAAAATCCTATAGAATCCCCGCATCTTCTGAACCGGTCTTAGGCGGTAAAAATCATACAACTTCATAATACTATGAGTCTATCACGCTGTAAGAATAAGAGTCAAATCATCATTAAGTTAGTAAAGTCATAGCTGAGAATTCTATTCCTATTACGTGCTATCGCATTTCGTCCTTAAACATACGAAGAAATGTATACGCAAATCCTACTTCCTTAAAGCGGTCAGAGTTAAAGCGTGTAGACAAATAGGGGGTAAAGCCTGAAATAGAATTTACATCTATATCATCTAAATTGACGAACCCCATTGACCAATTTTCAAATTCGCGTTTAACTACTGCACGTTCAAGTAATAGTGTCACTTGATGGTGTCGATCATCCCTTGTAATCACCTTAAATAAGTCATCAACTATTTCTTTTTCACCTTCCAGTACCTGTAGAAAATTGCCACCACGATACAGCAACATACCAGTAATATTTAGACGTTTGTTTTTCTCATGCGCCTGTTTCAACAAATCGACCAACTCTGTTTGTGACATAAGATGAACTGCGGAGCTGGCATATATGAGATTAACAAGAGACATGGTATTCCTCTAAATGGATACGTATAGATTAAATAAATGTGCGATGTTAAGTAATAAAATGTCGAAAGTGAACTAAACTAATAAGTGAAAATTTAGGAATTCATAATGACACTCCACGCCACGAAGTTTTACCGCATACCCATAGAATATTTAGAATTAAGTGAAGCTGTCCAAAACCGGCTTCGGTCTAAAGAAATTACCACGATTGGTAAATTGCTTGATTTGTTGACCTATGGGCCGTATGATGCCTTGAAAAGCGAAGATTTTACAGATGAGATTTTGGACGAAATACTCAACAAATTCATTGTATATGAATATCACTCTTCTTAAGAGTGTGGTATTCGTGATTCTTCGTATGGAACGTAGGAGAGAAGCCCTAGAACTTAAGCTTATCCACCCAATCATCAATTTGGCGGTTTGCCTCATCCTTGGCTATACCGTAGCGCTCCTGGATTTTGCCAGCAAGCTTCTCACGCTCGCCGTTGATCTGAAGTAAGTCATCATCAGTTAAGTCGCCCCACTTTGTGCGAATATCGCCTGATAATTGCTTCCATTTGCCAGCTACGCGATCCCAGACACCACCTAATTTATTCGTCATGATTTTTCTCCTTATTGCTTTTGTCTTCCCTCAGTCGCGTTCGACTGAGTACAAATTTTTACAGTATTGATCAGCTCGGTCAAAAATGATATTAGACGCTTGTCTCAAAGTTGAATGGGCTGCTTGGAAATACTCATATTTTTTGATAGATGCTATTTGTCTTCATCTCACCATCTCAGCCTTTATTCTTCACTGTACTTTGGCTATCAAAATCAGTAACGAGGAGGATGAACATGGCAACGCGACTAGGCAACATCAATCTCTTTGTTCATGACGTGCGGAAGGCACGAGACTTTTATATACAGGCACTTGGCTTAACTGAAGATACAGAGCGCTCTCACATGCCAGGATTTGTACTCCTTCAGGCAGGCGAGTGTACGATCACATTGCAAGATGCATCTGCGCCAGGAGCATCGTTTAGTCAAACTGATAGCATCGAAATTGGTTTTGAAGTTGATGATGTTGAAGCGACCAGAAAGTATCTCAAAGAAGCTGGCGCAGAAGTGAGTGAACAACAAGAAATGGGATGGGGAAGTGGATTTAATGCCCGTGATTTGGATGGACATCGTCTAACCATTTACCGCATGCGGTAAAACATTAATCGTTATGAAGCTTTACTTTGCAATAATCCGATACCATTGCCTTTGAGAGATTTTTGTACTCAATCTGAAGATAAATCCGAGGCGAATTGCAGTCCTTGTTTGTGATACCACTCATCAAAGGAAAAGACGTATTTTGTCTTAAACTTTCGTGCCGTCGCGACTACAAAAGCGTCAAACAGTGTATTGTGTTTTGAGCCGATAGGATTAAACACTTGCAATGCAGCGTTAAGGAGCGGAGTATTAGTTGCCTCAATCATCAGCTCACCGCGCGTAATTTTATGCACGATTACCGAGGCGAGGATTGGTTTCTCCAATTTACGCGTCAATGTTGTGATTGTCTCGACAACGGAAGTCATTGGGAAAATAACTTGTGCATCGTGTTGAATAAGGTTCTGAATGGTTTCCTTTGCACGCAGGTGATGGACATCATCTGCATGTAACAGAGCAATGAGGCCATCACTGTCCCCAATAACAATCAGCGGTTCTTTAGTCCCACGCATACTCAGAGTGGTTTTGGGACAAATTCGTTGGTAAGCCGCTGCCTTTTGGTATCAATCCCGCTAAATCAAGCAAGGCTTTGGTGGCGTTGCGATTACGTAAATCCTCTAATTCTTTGAGGTCATCGAGATTAACAATTGCGACCTGTGGCTCTTTTTGGCTCACTACAACTGTTGGTTTTCGAGTTTTCTTGACCTCCTCAATAACCTCTTTATAGTTACGGAGCATTTTACGGGTAGTAATTGTATTAACTAACATAATTATTAAATTATAACAAAAGGCAAATTTTGTGTCAAACTTAATGTCAAACGGAGCGGTAAAATTACGGTGGAGGAGTATGCACTGCAATTAGTACTTCGGCAATCGTCTTAATTGACACCTTTCCGGCAACTTTTGCAAACTTGGAGTGCAATAATTCAAGGAAGGCAAAAATATGAAAATTGCTCATGAGCAGTTATGTGCGAGAAAGGATTCATTGCAGATAGCAAATATATAGAGATTCAAGTGCGGGGAAACAAGCGAAGAGTTCCCAAATACCATCCGTCGCACAAGATTGTTTTTGCGGCATAAACAAACTTGGAACCATTTTAAATTGTATGTCTTCAGACCAAATTAGACACGATGTTTAGATACAGATTGGAGAAATTTTGAGTTCAAAACTTGTAATTTCTCTCCATATCGCAAAGTGTCCAATAGACTTTGAAGACGCACATGCCATCAATATCGGCGAATTTAGTTGTGTGCTTCCCTCACTATATCAACTAACCTTAAGTATCGAACATAACCAGAATCATTGATTGAAGTTAAAATACAACAGCTTGTGATATTATCTGCTACTTCTATCAGTCAATAAAGTGTGACCAAATCTCGCACAAATAATAATTATTATTGGTGAAACAACAAGAAAAGCTACTCTACATAATACATTAAAAAGATTACTTTCGGAGAATAACCCTATAAATACTGGAATATGAAATAAACCAAATACAATTAAAATTAATATCCTTACGGATCGGGCCTGATTTAAATTAGTGTTAGTAAATTCCTTACCCAAAAGTAGCGATATTGCTGACGTATTTCCTCCAAAAATAAGATTTCTTGGAAATTGGATATCTTTCTTAAAATTCTCAATTGTTATAGGAGAGCTGTTGGCTTTGATTGAGTAATATTTGAATGACCAACCCGCTATTCCTATATAAAATGGAATTGAGAGTATAATGATAATAATTAAATTTGCGGGCGTTGAAAGATAAAGCATGAATTCACCACAAGAAATATTCTTGTGGTGAATTATAAAACAAACTATTCCTATTTGACAGAATCGGTTATAGAGGCATCGGAAGCAAGCGCCAAAGCTGTAAAAAAGGCATTAACTGTAGTAGTAGCCAATGTACCCAACGGACCTGGTATTTGGCCTGTCATCGCATTAAAGGTACCACCTAAGACAGAAATCATTGATCCTTCCACGGATCTTTTCGACCCTGGGGCAAGGTCATATGAGTATAAATTAAGTGACATACCACTCATTGCCATAATGCCTCCTTTGATAAATGGATCAGTAGGATCGAAACCGTCAGGGTTAGGCTTGGCAGAATTAGCTATTTTGTTAAAAATACCAATTGCTGCCCCATACGCGGCATATGTAAGGCCTTGCCCTAAGTCGAGTGGGACCTGTTTTTTACTTAGAGCATTAAACAAAGTCGTACCCAACAAGTATCCTGCACCACCAGCAAAAGCGTTACTTGTAATATCATTTTCCGCCATTGCTTGTAATGCATTTTTCATTGGGCCAATAACTTCACCTCTTGATGCATAAATAGCATATGCTGCTACAGGTACTCCTATCCCCACTGTTAAAGCGAGTAATGGGTTTTGCCTTATTGTATTAGCCAATGGAGTATCATTCCACCAGTCGAGTGCTCTAGATATATCTAGAACAATTGGGGCTAACACAGCTTGTTTATTATCAACCCAACTTCCAGTGCTACCCCCTCCCCGTGATCCTGCTCCTAGGACACTGTTTAGCATATCAATAATGGTTGCTGTGTTCGATGTAATGACAGGCTTTGGCCCGATTTTGGTCGGCAATGTCGCATATGTGCCGCTACCAAATCCCGGTGTTGTCCCTTGCGTATACGTTGGTTGAGCAGTGGGTGGAGGTGTGGGTCTGACTGGTAATGTCACGTATGTGCCACTACCAAATCCCGGCGTTGTCCCTTGCGTATACGTTGGTTGAGATGCAGGTTGTGATGGTAATGTCGCGTATGTGCCACTACCAAATCCCGGCGTTGTCCCTTGGGTGTAGGTCGGTTTCGGCGGCATCACTGATACGCTACCACCAGTACCGTCATCTAGCATCAAACCAGATGAATCTGTCCGCATGACCGGATTCCCCATGACATAGGCATAACGATTGTAGGTTTCCTTCGGATCGAGGCTTAGGAACTGGCCGAGCCTTGTACTCATGTAACGGGCGCGGTCATAGATCAAGCCATTACTGTCATTGGGTTCACCCGTATAACCATAAGTGGTCTGACTCGTCCCAGTTGTCCCAAATAAATCGCCGTAGGTGCCGTAATTTCGGCTTTCCAAAACGCCTATGGTATTATCCGTCACTATACGCACACTACCCAAGGCATCCGGCAACATCCACTCCCAATTGTTGGAGGCATCCTTATGGGCATGGATACCGCGTATCGAGTGGACATAACGGGTGACTTCTTCAGGCAGGACTGGGTTAAAGGTGTTCTTTCTTTCAACCAGTGTGACTGCCAATCCTGGCTGCAAGTCGAGTAAGTAGTCAAAGATAACCCCCGTCTCAAAACCATCGACCTCTTGCCGGATGCGATTGCCAAATCCATCATATTTATAGAGGGTGGTACCCACGCCAGGACTCTGCTGAATGAGTCGATTCGCCCGATCCCAAGTATAAGATGCGGAAAGATCATCAGCAGTGAGATTGCCATTGGCATCGTAGGTATAACCTGTCGTATTGATCCGGTTGGCTAAGTTATAGCTCCAGTTCTTGACAGTCGGTGTACCGCCATTCAGCGCCACACTCTCCGACTTGCGATTGCTCATGCGGTCATAGGTATAGAGATAACGCCGCTGCAAATCAGCATCAACGGCTGCCGTGTTCATGCCCGGGTTATAACGCGCTTCCTGCACACGCATCAGCTTGTCATAAGTGTATTCGACAGTCTGCATCGTCCACGTTTTATCAACCACCACGAGTTGCTTGAAACGTACCTTGAAACCACTGGAACTAGCATTTTTGCTGTTCTTGTTCCGCACTTCGAGGACGTGTGGCCCGTCATTGACCAAGGTCGCCGTAGGAACCGTAATATCCTCTTGGGTGGCGGTGGCGGCATAGCCATCCCGAGTTTGCCAGAAGACCCCATCAATGTACAAATCATATTGGCTGTGATCGGGTCCCTTGCCCATGGTCAGGGTCGCTAAATTTGACAAGAAAATCAATTTCAAAATAGCGGTGGTTTGTACACTTTCTTTGAAGCCGCTAACATCCGACCACGTTCCTGTCAACACCAATCCCTTATCGGTCGAGGCAATCGTGGTATCGGTGGTGGTCGCAATATTGGCGAGCGCCTCCTGTGCCTGAATACGGTTGCCACGCTTGTCCGAGAGATAGCTGAAGGACGCGAGCGTCCGATTGCCATTGATATGTTTGAGCAGGCTCAGACGGCTGGCGGCATCATAAGTGTATTGGGTATTCAGGCTGTTAGCACGGTTGCTGCTCAAATGACGATCCACAAAGTCATAACCAAACTGCGTTTGCTGACTATCCCAATCGGTGAGCGAAGTCAAGCGTCCGCGGGCATCGTAGAGGTAATTGACGTTCAGACTGCCCGGCAAGGTCAGCTTGGTTTTCAAGCCACCCGCGTCATAGGTATAGCTGACCGTCTCATCAATTGTGCCGTTGCCATCGTTGTCAAAAGCCGCACTGGTCAAACGGTGCGCTTTGTCATAACCGAATTGCGTCTCCCGAATTTTGCTGGAGAAGCCGGACGCACTGTACTCACTCATCTTGGAGCGATTGCCAGCAGCATCATAGGTCATCTTCACATCGGGTGTCGTTGTGGGATCGTTATACTGAATCGTCAAAAGGCGTCCGATGCGATCACTATCCTGCTGCACATTGTAGTTGGCTGCTCCAGTAATACCCGGATATTTTGTGATTTGACTGATCCCTGCCCCTACTAAATCAGTGTAGACGGTTGACCAAATCGTTCCGAGCGGATTGGTGATCGATTTACGACGGTTGCGCTTATCCAGACTGTAAGCAGTTAAACCACCGCCTGCATCGCGCTGACTGGATTGGCGTCCCATCTTATCAAACACGGAATCCGTGACAATGTTTTGGTCATTATTGGTACCAAAATTGATGCCCGTTCCGGTGCTGGTCTGCCATGTGCCGCTGGCCCAAACCCAAAGCGCCGGGTCTTGACCTTGATCGACAAAGCCTTGAACCATACGGGTCTGACGACGAGCAAGGTCGTAACGATACTTGGTTACCGTACCTGCTGGATCGGTTGATCCGTCAGCTTGTCCATTCTTATAGTAGCTGGTCAAGGAAATCAGGTTCTGGTCAAGGTTCGTGCCGAAAGTAATGGGGTTGCCTGCACCATCTTCCCAACGAGTATTGGTCGTACTCCAAATCCAGTTAGACGGATTGCTCGTCCCCTGCGCGCGATAGTTGACAA
Source organism: Scortechinia acanthostroma (assembly GCA_011319215.2). Taxonomy (NCBI): domain Eukaryota; kingdom Fungi; phylum Ascomycota; class Sordariomycetes; order Coronophorales; family Scortechiniaceae; genus Scortechinia; species Scortechinia acanthostroma. Next base: position 18,611 of record JAABUG020056605.1, read on the forward strand.
TCCGCGTGAGCGGGCGACTGGCTTTATCGAAGCGGCTATCCAAGGTCAAATCGGTATCACTGTTTGCCCCATTCGTTGAAGGGACGAATGTCCAGTTGCCATTGGCATCTTTGGAATCGGGCGATCCGGTATTCGACCAGTTCTGAATGGTGCGCTGGACACGCCCTGCCTTGTCATAGCAGGTATAGTTCACGCTCGATAGCGAGGTACTGGCAGCGCGGGTTAGCGTCAAGGTGCGGTAAACTTTATCATAGGTAAATGCGGTCTGGGTGCCTCGGACATCGGTCGTCGAGGTAATCTGCCCGGTTTTGTTGAAGACAACAGTGCTGGTTAAGTCTTCATCAGGGGATGCGCTGTTAAAGATCCCATCCACATAATCGGTAATGGTTTGCTTCGGTCGTCCTAACAAATCCAGCGTGTAGCGGGTTTCCATACCGGCAGCATCGCGTGTTCGGAGCCGACGGCCCAACAAATCATAGGTGATGGTGGTGATGCGGTTTTGGTCGTTGTCAGTACCAAAGGCGATAGCATTGCCCGCCCCATCTTCCCAGCGGTTGTTGGTCGTGCTCCAAACCCAATTCACGGGTTGACTGGCCCCTTGCACCACATAATTAGTGACCATCTTAATCACCCGATCCATTGCATCATACAGGTTCAAGGTGACGTTATTGCGGTGATCCATCGTTTGGGAAACACGGCCTTTGCCATCATAAATAGCACTACTCACGATATTCTGGTCATTGTCGGTACCATTGCTAATGACCGTTGTGCCATCACTCTTCTTCCAGCCGTTGCTATAAACCCACAGTGACGGGTCCTCACCTTGATCGACGAAGTTTTGAACCGTGCGCGTGACTCGTCCCACCGTATCATAGATATAACGGGTGACCCGCCCAAGGGCATCAGTCACAGTTAAGACACGACCATCACTGTTGTAAGCGGTGACTGTGATCATATCTTTATCGGCTGCGGCGTTGGGCACATAAGTCGCAGAGCGCGGGTCATTGGCACTCCCGTCCGTGGCAGTACCAACAGCATTCGCGATGTTCTTGACGGGTCGACCTAAGCCATCATAACCGGTCCATGTCTTTGAACCGAAATTATCCTCGGTATACAGGACCCGTTCAGCTTTGTCATAAGCCGTACGCGTGACCAAGTCCTGGTCAACACTGCTGCTGGCACCGTAGCTGCCCAGCGTCGGATCGGTCACGATATTGTAGGCGGCATTGCTCGCTACATCGATGATTTTGACGGATCGTCCCAGACCATCGTAACCATAGAGAATGGTTTCCTTCTCCAGCGTGGGTCGATTTTCAAGCAGGCGTTGGGTTAAGATCACCCGACCCATCCTGTCATAGGTGGTGGTTTCAATCAGATCCCGATCCGGGGCGGGATCCGCCACATAACTGACTGAACGTGGATCATTGGCGGCGTTATAGCCTGTATCACCGACGTTCAAGCTGATGGTGGCCGTGTCTTTAGCCGCTTTAACCACTCTTGTCACCCGGTTTAAGCCATCGTATGCGCTATACGTCACGACACCGGTAGCATCCACAGTTTTGACCAAATTACCGGCCTTATCGTAGGCTTGGGTGGTAACCAGATCTTGGTCGGCATTGGAGACGGGGCTGTAGCTGGCTAAGGCCGGATCCGGCGTGGTTCCGGTATAGTCATTGTTGTAGTTGCCATTGGCCGCATTTTGAATGATTTTCACCAGCCGTCCAGCGTCGTCATAGCCATAAAGCGTGACATTATCCAATGGATCAATCCGCTTGCGCAGCATTCCACGCGCATTATAGAAGCTATCGGTAATTAAATTCTGGTCAACATTTGTGCCGTGATTGAAGCTCGAACGACTGGCCGTGTACGGATTCGGAATACCTGCATCCGGTACATAATGACTCATACTGCGAATCACACGACCCAAGGCATCGTAGACCAGCGCCTCAACGACAGCGTAGCTGGCTCCATCCAATAAGATCGTACCAATCAAACGACCCAGTTGGTCATAGTAATACGAGGTAATGCGATTTTTGTCGGGGTTGGCCGCGTCATACAGAGCGACTGCTGCCGCACGGGTGGTCGGAGGCGTTTGGCTAATGGTGCTATTGACCAAGGCGACAATGTGGTCGGCGTCATCATACACGGTGTAGGTGAATTGGCAGCAGCCGAACATGCTCGTCTTCTGGGTCTTGATGACGCGACCCTTGCTGTCATAGGTGTAAGTTGTGGAGCTGTTGTTCGCCGGGGTAATCGGGTCAACAATCGTTTCAACTTGTAGCAGCCCAAAACCATTACCTGCGACAGTATAGTAGGAGCGATCAATCTCTTGCATGATCGTTGTGCCATTAGCCGGATCCATCAGTTTAGCCGTTTTCAATCGTCCACTAAGGTCATAGCTGAATGTTTGCCAGCGCAGGACTGTCGTCCAATTAGTATCAAAGAACTTAATCGCCGTTGGCAGCAGTGGATTGTTGGCATCGCCGTAAATATACTGTGTCTTACGCAGCTCGGCATCGATTTCATAATCCAGTGTGTCATTGGAGTTGTAACTGTAGGTGGTGATATTTCCCACTGCATCAGTTAACTGTTGTAGGAATTTGCCATCAAAGCTCCAATTAATGAGGGTTTGCTGATTGTTGGCATCACTTGAACTGACCGGGCGGTATTGAAAGTTGATGGTTTGGCTGTCGTTATTTCCAGCCGGATCGGTGAATCCCCCGTAGACCCCATTGTTGAAGGTGTGTGTTCCGGTTTTGCCGACAACTGTTTCGGTGGTGGTATTCTGTCCGCTCGGTTGGAAGGCATAAGCCGTGCTGATTGCACTGTTGCCCTGATTTTGGGTCAGATTGGTGATGACGCTGCCAGAAGTCGTATAGCTTAACTGCTCCAGTGTCAGGGTTCCATCGGCCACACCGTCTCCGGTCGTATCGACGGAGGGCGACAGGATACTAACTAAGAAATCCAATTGGTTGGTATTCGTCTCACCCATCACTTGACCGTAGTATTTGTAGGTCCAGATATTGCCCAGAGCATCCCGTACGGTGTTGAGCAGAGCGTTAGGACTGGCAATGATTCCGCCATTATTCTTTTGGGGGGTATAGGTAAATTCCACATAGCGGCCGCTCGGGCTTCCGGTGAGGTTAGTCGTGTCCTGATCGCCGATCCGCCACAACTTGCCATCGTTATATTGTCCCGGATTACTGATATAGACGAAAATCAACTTGCGACCACTCAGATGGGTACTATCCACCCGATCCTCGACCGAAATCAGCCGACCACTGCCATCGTAGGTATAAAGCCAATTCGCAGCGTTCGCTCCAAACGGCGGCCAGATCCGTTGGATCAGCTTGCCCGATACATCAAAAATGTATTGGGATTTGTCGGTCCCGCTGAGTGTGTACTGGCTTGTCCCGGTGTTGTAACTGATCACAGCATCTGATCCGGCATCGGCTTTATAGACATTACTGCCCGATGTGGTTTCACGGAAGTTCAGTTCGCCACCGTTGGGCAGTTGTACCACACGTTTGTTCGAGGCGCCCGGCGGTGTCGTCAGGGTAGCTGCATGACTATGCTGCCAGCCTAAGCCCATAAAGGTGAAAACGGAGTGCTTGGCTTGGCGATAGGTGCGGGTGAAATCCAGCGCATCGACCATCGTATACACCACGAGATCGGTCGCGGTTTCAATTTTTTCACCCGTGCGTAGATTGAGAGACCCATTCTGAACGACTTCTCCGGCCCAACTCAGATTGCCATGTGGCGCGCCACTATTCGGTGAGGAGAATGGATTGATGAGAGTGAACAGGTACGCGGAGCCAACCCGATTGTAGGTCGCCGTGTTATTGTAAGCATCATCAGTAGGAGCACCCAGGACAACCGTACTCCCGTGGAGGGCAATGCAATACCCCAGCGCGTCATTGGCGGTGGCGTCAGAGGCCGTAATTTTGTCCGTTTGCGTCCATGTCGAGCCACTGCGGGTAAAGATATAGGCGGCACCGGCATTCGTTTTGCCAGTCAAGTCAGCAGCGGGTGCACCGATAATGGCGGTATCAACTGCAATATCGACGGTATAACCAAAGGTATCTCCGGCAGCCGCATCGCTGGCGGTGAGTTTGGCCTCCTGTGTCCAGGTGCTGCCACTCCGGACAAACACATAAGCCGCACCCGCATCGGCTTTACTCGGTAAGTCGACGTTCGGTGCGCCGACAATGATGCTGTCACCGTTGATTCGTGCCCAATAGCCAAAGTTGTCGGCAGCAGTGGCATCGCTGGCGGTGATGCGTTGTTGTTGCGTCCAGGTGGTGCCAGAGCGAGTAAACACGTAGAGTGCCCCGTTACCGGTCACGATGGCAGTGTCAAGATAGATGTCAACAGCAGCGCCAAAAAACATACCGGCAGCGGCATCGCTAGCGGTGAGTTTAGCCTGCTGTGTCCAGGTGGTGCCGGAGCGAGTAAACACATAAACTGCACCCGCATCCACCTTTCCTGGCAAATCCGCGCTACTGGCTGCCACCACCAAGGTATCTTGATACAGTGCACAGCGGATGCCAAAGAAATCGCTGGCGGCAATATCACTCGAATCAATTTTTTGTTGTTGTGTCCAGGTGGTGCCGGAGCGAGTAAACACATAAACTGCACCCGCATTTGTCTTAACGGTCAAATCGACGGAATTCGCACCCACAGCAATCGTGTTGCCATAAATGGTCACACTATTCCCGAATAAGTCTCCCGCAGCAGCATCACTGGCAGTTAACTTGGCTTGCTGCGTCCATGTGGTGCCGTTGCGTACGAAAACATAGACCGCGCCAGCGTCCACTTTGCTGGGCAAATCGGTTCCATAAGCCCCAATGGCGATGGTATCATCATAAACAGCGACCGATTCCCCCAATAAATTACGGGCCGCGCCATCACTGGCTGTGACCTTGGCTTGCTGCTGTTGGACCAGTGGATCCACCACTAAGGGATAGACCGCTCCCCGGTCGTCCACGTAAATACGAACTGCTTGGGGCAAAGTCGGATCGGAGTCTAGAAGTTCCATGTGGACAGGCAAGAAGTGCTCGGTCGCATCCTGGACGTAGAGATGTCCATATTGGAGTGGGCGTAGACTATGCCCCTGCTTGAGCAGTAATTGCCGTCCATTTTCAGCCAGTTGCACTCCGTCTCCACCCTGAAATTCGATCTCTAATACAAGAAGGTCATCCCCTTCCCGTTTGTCAGGCGGTGTATGCAGTGTAAAGCCTTGTTCAAGGCCGAGAGGACCATTGAGATACCACTCAGTGATCTGGTCGCGGCGATACTCCATACGATTGCCTTGGCTATGAAGTTCAGCATCTGGTAAGCGCTCCCGCTTCTCACCATAACCATAGCCGGTAAGCTGCATGCCCCAACGCCAAGCAGGATAGTCGTGCGTCGAGCTGAGTGCCACGCCGACCGGGAAGAAGTCGATTTGGAACTCGTGTTGAGGATTGATGGCCTGGTATGCGCCATTTTCGGGATAGAGGCTATAGACATCCGAAGCATCCTTTTGAATGGTGGCAATCGCTGCCGCACGCAAGGCTTCCGGCAAAGCGGGATTATCCAATTGAGGAATCGCTCGTGTTTTGTCCGGAGCTGATTGCGGGATCAATTCTTCCTGCCGATGATTTGTGAGAAGCAGGGCTTCTCCTTCGTGTTCAAACTGCGTATACATATATTTTCCTTTAATCAATTGTTAGGTTCAATTCAATTTAGGCTCTATCCTTACAGCGTGAGACAAAGCCGTAGCCTACCAGTCGACTTACAGCAACTGGCCCTGTGTCAAAAACCTTTGGGACAGAGAGTGGATGAATGGCACAGGCCGTTTTGTTCGCCTGTGCCAAAACGTTAATGGCTCGTTCTGCAATACGGGTTGATTTTGTTTACACTTCTCCCCTCCTTCCCTCTTCTACTCATGTGAACAGAAGAGGGATTACGGATGGTTGTCGTCCAGACGGAAGTTGAAGTTTCAGGTCCGGAACGGATATATGCGATTATTCGCTGGCACCATGAGGCAGAGCCTTGTTGACCAAGTACCCAACGTGACTGATACCGAGAAGGGCTAAAATACCGCCATCGATGACTGGCAGGGCTTGGATTGGCCCTCTTCCCTGTTGAAACAGCGCAGACAAAGCCGAGGCGTAGGCCAACACGATAATCAGTGTGAAGAAAAACATCTGCACCTTACCCAAGTCGAGCAGCCCAGCGTTTCCGGTTTCACTCCCTTGAAACATATCGGCCCAACGAGCCACTTCTGGCGTTTGGTTGACTACCAACTGCCCGACGATGACAACCTTATCGGTATCCACGGCCTGTCGTGAGAGAGCTTCCAACACTCGCTTCTTGTCATCGGTTGTCGCCTCCCGCGCCTTTTTTCCATTCAAGATCAACGGGGAGCCAATTAAGGAAGTGGTGGAAATACCCATCAGCAGCCATAAGTCAGGCGGGATAATGATAGACAGCGGTTCCGGCTGTTTCAGATCAACATTGACCATTACCGCTGTCAGAAAAGCGGACAGAATCAGAATTGTCCACAACACCATTTGGAAGCGAGCAAGGCTGACTTTGTTGCGGGTATCAATAAGCAATCCCAACCAATGTCCAGTCACACCGTTGCCAGCGATGACTCCGAACAAGGTCATCAGAGCCATGATCCCAAACCACATCCACAGCCGAGCGCCGGCGGGAACAAAACTCTCCATCGTCATCAATAGCACGACAATCAGCTCTAAGCTCAGTGTGTGCCATTTCGTCCAACGGGACTGTAGTTCATTCCCCTCTCGCGCTTCGGACTGAATGGCCGTGACCTCGCGTTGAACAGCAGGATCAGCTGCCATCTCAGTCACACTTTTGTCAATTACTTCCATCTTCCTCCTTTCGCAGAACAGGTCTGAAATGTAATAAAACTAGTTCCAAGAAATCTAAGTACCTCTGAGGCCATCAGATCGTGGTCATCACTGCCGTTCGAAGTCTTACGAATGATGTCTAGGAGACCAACGGCAGTTGACCACTGATGAAAACCATGTTAGCACACAAGTTCTTCTCAAGTCCGAACATTTGTTTGAACATTTGTTCGGAAATCAAATCCCTACGAAGTTGTGGCTTAGGTGTGGGGTTATTCGGGGTGACGTAGGATAGTAATACCGCGAGCACGCCCTGACTCGCGGCTAATCCATCCTTGTAATTCCAGCTTATACAAGTGTTGCAGTACCGAGGACGGACTGAGATAGCAGGCTTTCGCAATTTCCCGCACACTCGGCGGATAGCTATGTTCGGTATCGTAATCGCAAATGAACCGCATAATTTTTTCTGTTGTCGATGGGGTTCCATCAGGCTGTGGTGAGAACATTGGCTACTATTCTCCCTAGGCTGACTGAATGGCAACATTATCGTCATAGGCGTTGAGTCGACCGCTCGTCACCAGTTGCCGAAGATGATCGGAAACCGTCTCAATACGGAGATGACAACCTTGGGCAACTTGACTTAGATTGGGAAGTCTCCCCCACTGATAGCTGTAGTCCATAACATAATGATAGACTTGCTCTTCAACGTGCCAATCATGCTCAATTTCTGCAAGCCGAATGCTACGTGGTTTCCCTGCTAAACGCACAATCTTTCGTTGATTTTCTAGTCGCTTGAGGTTACGCTCAACCTTATTCAAAGACATGCGACAGCTCGTGGCGATCTCATCGGACGTAGGGGGAAAACCCTGCTCATGAATATGACGATAGAGGTGCAAGTAAATCCGTTCCGCTTGAGACATTATGACTCCTCTAACATAACAAAAAACAAACGGTAGTGGATATATAGACTACGACCGTTTGTTCTAGTTGTAAAGATCATATTAGGTCAGAAATTCGTTAGGATTTGGTATGAACAGGTGTTCGTAATGCGATCCCGATACAATTCTCATCAAACAGGAATTAATTTATTACCCTTATTACTGTATCGGTTCGGTTACTTGATCATACTAATCCATCTATAAAGATATTTACCATCTCTCCCCCGTCATACTCACTTGGATATACAAAGCCTGCAATTACCTCTGGAATTGCATCAGGAATTGCAAGACAAGGCCCGTTTGACCAAGATACTTTTCAGAAGGTCGTACCTTACGTTTTAGTGATTACTCCGAAAGTATGCCAAGGATCAGTTGAGCAATTTTTGCGACAGTGGAAAGAAGGCATTCCAGGATCACATTTTTCAAAAGGGTTTGTTTCCCAATACATGCTGAGAGGCTGCGAGTTTCGGGTTGAAGGAGTGGATAGCTCAGATCAAATTCCAGAGAGTTATATCAAAGCCTGTGCGAGAGGTTTGGAATATAGCCAAGACGCTGTCAAAAAATTCGACTTAGCTTTTGTAGTTGTTGAAGAGAAACATCGTTTACTTCAAAACAATGATCCTTACTTAGTGACGAAAGCCCAACTTATGGGCCGAGAAATACCTGTACAGGTTATTGAACAGGAAACCATCAATAAGTCTCTACCAGCCAATATCCCTTTCATTCTGAATAATCTCGCCCTCGCCTGCTATGCAAAGCTTGGAGGCACACCTTGGTCACTTAAATCAAGCCGAGGCCAAGGTATTACCCATGAATTAGTCATTGGTTTAGGGAGTGCATCCTTAGCTTCGAGTAGATATGAAGAAAAAGAGCGTTTTGTAGGCATTACTACCTTATTTAACTATGACGGCGTATATCTATTATCAAATGTTTCTCAGGAAGTAGCATATGCTCAATATCCAGAGGCATTACAAACTACTCTTTTAGAAAGTATTCAGCACGTCAGTATCAAAAAGGGATGGCAACGAGGAGATAAAGTACGCCTTATTTTCCACACCTTTAAGCCATTAAAGTATACAGAAGCAGAAGCAATAAAGAAGGTGGTGACCGAAAAGCTATCTGACTATACCGTTGAATTTGCATTCTTGACGGTCACTCAGTACACAACGTGGAGAGTTTATAGTCCCGGATTCCCCGGTAAGAAAACAACCTATGGAGGTGTAAGGGGTAAAGATGTACCTCCACGCGGAACCACAGTCATTTTTGGAAAAAGAAAAGCTTTACTCTCAATGATTGGTGCGCCTGAACTTAAGACCGCCGATCAGGGATGCCCTGCTCCTTTAGAACTCACTTTACATGGTGCTTCAACATTTGAAGATATTGAGTATCTAACTCGGCAAGTATTTGAATTCAGTTATATGTCGTGGAAAACCTTTAACTTAGGAGCAACCCCAGTCACGATTGACTATAGCGATCAGATCGCGAAGTTGCTTGGGCGATTGCGTAGAGTTCGTAACTGGAATTCAGATGTATTGCAATCTGGTACTCTAAAATCAAGCTTGTGGTTCCTATGACAAAAGATCAATATCTTGCGCCGGCGCTAGAAAATCTTAAAAAGAGTGTAAGCAGTCTAAATGTTCCTGATAGTTTAGACCGTTTAATTGCCCAGCACTTCGATATACATTCACGTCTAAACCAGTTTATTGATTGGTGTAAATTACCGAGCCTTGATGATTGGCTCAGTTCAAATAGTGACTATCTTTCACAGGCTCCAAAATTAGCAACACTTGGAATGTTGTTGATTAACAATCCCAAAGACGCAGCAGTAGAAAAAGTATTTCTGACAACATTAGGGGGGATTCAAAAACGGCCAGATGATTTTGGCTTGTCAACTTCGTGGGCATTACAACCGGGTACCGTATTAGGAATCGGCTTAGGAATTAGATTCGTTGATGATCAACTATCTCGACAATGGTTTATAGATTTACTAGATCGCGGTAGTGGGAACAAACAAGTATCGGTACTTCCCAAGTTGATGTTCCTGTATCTAAATCACCTATTCGATAGAAAAACGCCCCGTATTTCCCCTGCATCGCTTATTGAAGATCGGTATGGTTGCTCGGTTATAGAACTTGCATTTGCAATTTGGTTAGCGGAACAAGAGATCGGTGATTGGTCGCACGAAGACAGAATTGATTGGCTTGTCCAAAATGAGGCTGCTTTTCTGCATCGGTTAGCATCTGAACGATCTGCTAAGACTGAGGACTATAAAGCTGCTTTGATATGGATAGTTGCTACGAATTGTTTATATCGGCCTGTCGAGGCGGGACGAAGTATCGGCTATGTAGCATATTTACTGGGGAATTTTTCTAATTCTTTAGAGCGCTGGAGATCGGATTGGAAGATCAAGGACGAGACTGATATTCAGCGTATAGTCTATTTAATAATGCGTACCCAATTTGATGATGCGACGTATGAGGAAAATCTACCCAAGCTTGGTCGGAGGGGCCACAGATACGATATTGGTATTCTTCAATTAAAGTTACTGATAGAGATTAAGTATGCACGTAAAGCGAGTGATTTTAATGATTTTGTAGAGCAAGTTGGACAAGATGTAGCGCAAATTTATACCCAAACTAGCTATACAAGTTTCATTGTGTTTATTTATGATCCAACTTCCAGTACACAAAATTACGGATGGGTTCGCGAAACGCTGCTCAAATTTGAGCCTATAAAACACGTCGTAATAATCACTGCCCCATCCTCATTGCGGAACTAGTGCTCGAATGTATTGAGTGTCATTTTGCATATATTAAGACAGAAGAGTATATTACTCTTACTATTTTAGAGTGCGAATCTCTACTAGCAATAAATGAACAAGAAACCACCTCTTTTCAAACTGCGGCAACTGAACTAATTCTCGAACTGAGAAACAATAATCGTATACCTGAAACAAGCCATCCTACAAAATTTGAGCAAGTAATTCTTATGGTACTTCAAAGTCCAGATGGGTTTATAAGCTTCGAGCAATTATCTCCATTTTTCAGGACGCTTCAGACCCAGACCATGCTCGCGACGTATTTATTAGTAGACTTAACTCCAAGTTACAGGAGCATGGGTACAAGTTATAAAAGCCTCGCGGATATGCACTGACTCCTAGCCCACTCGCAAATCCAGATAAATCATAAAGTTGGCCTATTTACAATCTCAGCAATTTTGCCTTAGAAAGTGTGAGTATAAATGAAAGTACCAGTTTGGGGCGGCGGGATTTGAACCCGCCATTACCTAGTATCTGGTACCGTTCCGTCGTATAGCTGGACTAGGACGCACGACGGGGTGAACCTCATTAAGTCTGATCGCTGCACCCCGAGAAATGGAAATAAAAAGAGGAGCATTAGCTCCTCTTTTTGTAGCAATGATATGTACTATTGGTCGTCGCTGAACTCGGTCTTATTGTCCCACGTTCTGGAATGATGGCTACCAAGAACATAATTTCCGTCCTTGTCATCATCCCAGCTAATTCGCACCATTTCATTATATACTGTATGATGCAAACCCCCATATTGATTGGGAGATGTCACATGATGCTCCATGCCGTGAGCCTCAGCGATCTCATCATACTTGTCTTCCCGTAATTTAGGGGCAGACATAATTCCTTATCCAAAATGCCTAATGAGAGAATTTTAAAAGTTCAGCAGGAATTCTATCACAAGAAATAGTATTGTAAAACTCAATATGCTCATGCCTTAAAGAAAACTGGGCAATAATTCCTTCTCAAATATTAGACAATCCGTAGAATGCCACATAAGATTGATTTTTGCGACCGTATTTCAAAAAAGTGTCTCATTGCATCAAGCTACAGTAATAACTCAGTCCACCGGTGTTTTCACTCGTCCTTGACTTGTCAGGTTCATGACACGAACCAAATACGCTACAAGCTGTTGGGATGACATTAAAGCAGCTTCCCAAGAAATCTTGCTTCGTAAGTCAATCAACTTAGCATAGTGACAATCACGTAATCGTTTACCACTACCGCAGTAACACGGCCAATGTCCTTTGACAATATACCTTCCTCGTTTCATTGGCCTACTCAAATACTGCAAAAATCTGAAAATAAGAAACAGATTTTTACTCCCTAATTCCTCGGAGTAGTATTCGATAACTGCCTTTACTCCATGCCCACGTTCACCAAAAGGAAAACGTTTGTTTAGTTCATAGTATATTTGCCCTAAAAAGTAATCATTGAGAGGGTTATCGAGAAAGTCAAGAAAACTTGTGCCCTCCGGCCAATACTTCCATCGCTCGTCACGAAAGAACAGGCATAAGAAGTTTCCATAGTTGCCTATTGAAACGTGTCGGTCGATGTCTATCGGTATCCGTCCGCCAAGCTCTCTAATAAGCGGTATCGCGTGAGGGTATTGTTCTGGAATTAGTATTTCGACAAGATAGCAGTCTATTACCTCGCCACGTAGTCGAACCGGAAATGTACCGCGCACGACATCAAAACCCTGCTCATTATAGAGGTGCAAGCGAGGATAATACTGTCGAAGCTGATGCTTTATTTCTTGAAGAACTGCTTGACGGTTATCAATCTTTTTCATTCTGTGATGCCCAAGGCCGCGCTCCCTGAGGTCTTACTGTCGGGATCGAATTGATGATATTTATTCTGTTTGAATTCGGTGTACTGTTTTGCATCAATTCAAAAATCTTTTCCCAACCACTCTCGGCAATAGTATCAAGCGCTTCTTGCGCGGCAGCTTTTAGACCGGGCTTCGCATTGTTTAATGCTTCTCCGAGATCATTACCTGAATTAGCGGGGTCTGTAACCGTGCGCTTATCAATATTCTCAGAGACTTCTTGCCAAAAAGCTAAAAGTTCGGTTTCGAGACTTTTTCCTTTATGCGGTGTCAAAATATCAACTGCGAGAAGCTCAAGTACGAAGGTTTTGACTACAAAAGGACTACACTCTCTCCATAACTTCAGGAGTTTGATTACGTCTGTAAGGCCACTATCTCGAATAGTGGTTATATGCGTCTTGGTATTCGTCCGAAGTCGGTTTTTACTTCCTCCGTTCTGATGAAGAAATACATCCGTTTTTGATTCATTTATGAAACGTCCCGGTACAACGTCAACATGGGTATAGTAGTTATTTTCACCCTCTTCTAGACGCAATGCCGATGTTTTGGGATTAACATGATAACTGTGACTCAGTTTTTCGCGCACGGTTTCATAGATTTCCTCAAGGCTGTTGCCTGCTGCAACCTCATCACGAGCAAAATAGCATATAAGATCGAGATCAAAATTTGCCAAAATCATTGTGTGTTTGGCAATTGATCCTCCATATTTGAATGTTATGTCTGCACTTGGAAATGCCTTGCGAAGAAAACTTTCCACCTCGGTGCGCTTTGCAATTAAGGCTTGATACTCAACTGATTTTTGTGAAACAGTTTGAGCTTCTAGAAGGGATGTTAGATATTCATTTGGCTTCATCCTAATCAACTTCAAGCACTGGCTTGAAGCCTCCTTTCTTATCTGTGTCATACACTAAAAGTCCCGGACGCACCTTGTCCAAAAGTTCACGCCCACATGCAACCGCGATTGGCGCAGGAACGGCGGGAAAGATATGAAGCAACCTTGCTTCTTGGTGATATTTGCGGATATTGGCAATGAACGAATGGTAGACGAGTTTAAATTTTTCGAGGTCTTCTAAGGTGCGTAAGAAAAGTGGTGTGGGCGTTTCGCTTTGCAGCGCTATCTCGTAGATATAGAATGAATCATCAAGACTTCGAGTAACATCTGCAAGTGGAATTGGGCCACTCAGAGAAAGAATAAGTGCTACATTCGCTGAATTAGTTCCCTCAACTAATAGTGTCGGATCAGAGAATTCTGCTTTACCCGCTTCCTTTTTCCATCGCCAATCCTCTGTGTCACGATGCCGCTGATAGAGTTGAGTAGGAATTTTATCCGAAAGCTGCGCTCCCAAAAACACAAGCAGCGGCATTGGGCCAATAGCAAAGACAGAAGTATGCTCCACTTCGCCACGAATGATCCCCCGTTCATAAATAGGAGTAATCTTTGAATTTATGAGTTCTTTTCCGTATTCATATAACGTTTGAGTCTCGCCTTGGCGATGCTGGTTCAGATCAATATCAATGATTTCCCGTTCTCTTGGAAATCTGTCTTGGTCTAAAAGAGCTTCACAAATTTGTGAATACGATGCCCCAACATTTTTACCTGCTATTGGAGCGGTTAGCCTAATAACTCTACTTCGCCTATCAGGACTGCATGAAGTTAATTCATAGATATGTTCTTCATGACTCTGCTTATATTCAAGCAATAATTCTTTAGGTAAGTAGGGAACTTGCGAAAAATCATCAATAACCTCATGATGTGTTTGACACACTAGAATGAGGTTATCAATGTCACTCCGCCTTAAAAGAGGAAGTGGATCATTACCTCGTGGGCCGTTTAGACTTTTGGCAACAATATGGGCGATATTGCCGTGCTTTGTTTCTTTTGTGGTTAGATCGTCATGGAGCAAATATTTGTTACAACCGGGGAAAGAGCAACGACCACCAGCCTTTACCCACAACCGCAAGGCGATATTTTCAGAAACTTCGGGAGCAACTAGCGGAGTTTCGGTTTGCTTTTTCATGCGTGAATAGTAGAACAAAAAATCATATTTGTGTAGAACGACTTTTGTATAGGTTTATAGACAAATTGGCTGTGCTTTGCTTCTACTATTCGGGAAGTGGCGTTCTACATTGAACCACTAATGGACAAGACAACAATTTCTAGCCCATGCTGTTTAGCGCATTGATTCGTACCTCAAATGGTCGTTCAAGCTGCATTTTGCGACCCACATCTTGCCGAATGAACATGTAATAATAATCATCCGCAACAGATTTTACTGGGATGCGTCAAGTTGAATTATTTTTTCGCTTATCTATAAGATAATCTGCAATTTCAGAGTCAATAACTAACGAGTTAGCATAATTCTTTTTCGCCGCCATATAAGTTGCCCTGCATTTATAACCCATTGCTGCGATAACCCATACTGGGTTAATTGCAGCAAGCTTTTGCAACTTTTCTAAGTCAACTGTAAAAACAACCCTTTTATTAACCTCAAGAGCCTCAGGGTGAATACTCTGTCCCTCGTCATTGAGTACATTACCTAATATATCCCCTGAAACTTTGTCATAAAGTTTCAGCTTCCTAAGAACATTATTCACGGCCTCACGCGAACGAATTGTAAAACTCTCAAACGCCGAAATAGCTTCGTGATTTTCTCCTCCAACAGTCATAAATACTGTTGAAGCTTTGTCAAATTTATGGATAGTTGTATAGCTGATATGTTCGTCTTGAGTCAAATCTGCTGGATCAGCTTCAAGCAATTGAGCGCATCTTTCAGGAAACACAAACGATAAGCGAGATGCCTTAGAACCGGGGTACATAAATGCTAGAAGAGTGGCAATGGAATTAGCGGAGAAGGGAGATTGCTCAAACTCGGTATCATTCCTAACAGTTAATGGTATCCATTTTGTACGTTCAAAAGTACTAGATGAGAATATACTTTGTTGAGCAAATCGAAGCATCGTCATACCAACACCAATTCCTACTGTCGCCGAGCCAAGATTAGAACGAGTGAGGGCTTGTGTCGCGGCAAGAAAAGTTACAAATTCAGTTCGAATTACCGCGCCTTCCATATACCGTTCTGTTTTTCCGATTCTTGGTATTTTGGCGATAATAATATTTCTCAATTCGGGATAATGCTTACTTAAAATCTCTTGTTTCTCATCATCAGTTGGGACTGTTATCAGCTGCAAACACCGAGTTTGGATAGCGTGCATTAGATATTTGTTCAAATTCTCCCATGTGTCATTTAATTGAGTTGTGCATTTCCCGACCGTCAATTGCTCCACAACGAGTAAATGAAATAGTTTAATTCCTAATTGAATTTCGTCGCGTTGTTTACCTTGAATATGATTGGGAATATCTTCTATCCACTGAATGCCCTCATAGTCATTTGGTGGATATAAACCTAATAATCGTGCAACTTGGTCTTTTCCCCATGCATTTATCATTTGGTCAATATCTACAAGATTTGGAAAAGCATCCTGCGTCTCCCACCTAGAAATAATTGTTTGATCTATATGTAATATTTTCTCTAGGCTTTTTTGGGTTTGTCTAAGTGTATTTTCACGAAACTCTTTAAAGCGGGCCGAAAATTGTTGATTGATAGGTTGATGTTTCGACCTTTCAATATTTCCATTGTCTGTTGTTGCCATATCTGTCCCTTTTACTCAAAAGCGAATTAAAACAATTCAAAAATGAATAGCTCTTGGTCAAAATATGTTGAATCAGTTATGCAATATGCTTCTTCACTAAAACGCTTGATTGTAGGGCTACTGATCAAGTATAAGGTGTATCGGTGTTTATTGACTAACATAAACTAAATGTAAGAAACAAAAATAGGGATCGGTAGCAATCACCTTAATTCAAAGGTGTTAACTACAAACTGAGAATGTGGCACATTTGTAAGGTATATAGTTGACTGCCTCTGGCAGGAAGGAAAGCGAAATGTCAGATCCACAGGGCGGAACGCTCTATAACGCAGGCGAAGAACATATTGCTGACTGGGACGAGGGTACTCGTCACGGTGGTACCACGAACGTGGAGACTGGACATCATAGTGTTTACGGGACGGTTGATGGTGAGCACTATCACCGATCATGGGAAGCTGACGGATCACGCGACCACAGTACCCTCAATAAAGATAGTGATTGGCACATTAACCACGACAACGATTAGTTAATAGATTTTCGCACGATTGCCACAGTCTCAGGTTAGAAGGGTGACCAAAGTATCTAGTTCGACGCAGAGCTTTGGTTCACTCTTCTTTTTTATTCAATTTGATATAATAGGTACATGAAAACTATTTATACATACGATAAATACCGTGCGCTACTAAATGACTATTTCAAAGGAGAATTTAGGGAAATATACCCATTCGGACAAAAAAAATCCATGAAATTATTCCGCAAGGTTGTGAAAGATTATTATCACAAAAAAATTGACATGAAAATTGTCGGACTTGTAGCAGCAAAACTATATTGGAATCTTAATGACCATTATTTAATCGATAATCAATGGAACGCTTACCTATCCTCTGCACTTTGGAATTGCAATGAAGCAGCATATATTGCTACGTTAGCAGAGGGCGGTGATAAAAAATCACAGGATAGAATTAAACAACTTAAAGAAAAATTAAGAACATTTGTTAAGCATACTTGATATCGTAATCCAGCTTGATTAAGTTAGTTCCTAATCCGCAAAAGACGGTTCTTTGTCATCCATCTACTCAAGTTCGCTTCAGTAGTATTATAGCGTTTAGCAACAAATTTCTGCGTCGAACCATTAGCAAGTAAGGCTTCAATTGCTGGACTATATTGATCTAACTTGCTCTTCCCTACTCCTCTCGACCGTCCGAGTTTTAACCCTGCTTTCTTTGTGCTGTGATAACTTCTTTTGTAAGATAACTGATACGGTCAGATTTGGCTTCAGCAGCTAATGAAAACGCCATCATGCTTGAAGCTTATAGACCAGTAATTAAAAATAAAGCTATTCATGAGGAGATTACAAAGTGGCAGCATTTTTCGCCTTTCTAGTTGGCTTGAGTTTGGTTGCAATGATGGCTAGCCTATGGCAAAAAGTGTTTCTGAATATGCGAGCAATGCGAATTGAAACTATTGACAATAAGAACTCAAAACGAAAGAAAGTTGCATTCATTGCGAAACTAGAGACTGACTATGTAGTTGGATTGGGCACTGACGGCGAACTAATCTATTCGAGCGAAGTAGCCAAACGCAAAAGCATAGAAGATTAAATTCATTCGCCCAAGAATAATGTTGAATTACTTCGTCACAAAAGATTAATTTTGCGCATTAGTTTTGTGATTATCATAGATAGTTCGTATTGTGATCAAGGTATCTCTTTGTTAGAAATTCCCTTTAACGATATACTATTAATAATTTTTATGACTTGTTAAAAGGGAACGCAGAATGGATGTAGGAGTCGGAATCGTATTGATTATTGTATTGATTATCGGAATTGTGTGGCTAAGATTAAAAAAAATTCCCCAGCAGTCTCACATCGTTATACCACAAAATTCACTCAGATATTTTTATTACATATCAAAAACAAAAATAGATATGTTACTTCCTCAGGTTCGACGCACGGCACCACTATCTGGTATCAGTCCTAAGATTGAGTTGGGTGTATTAAGTGTAGGCGTAGATCTCGCTCAAAATAGTAATAATGATACCATTTCAAATACGCTCAATTTACTCCGAGAGTTGGATAATAGAAGTCTCGTTAGGGACTTAAATCAAACCACTGATCTTAATTCAAATGATTTCTACTACAATCAAGATGTTTGGTATAGTGGGATATTTTCCTTCGGAGCACTTGGTGGGCCACCAATTGCTACTTACATTGTTTGGAAACAATATGGCGATTCTATTGTCTTACTTGCAGGATCGCCTTCGAACATCATTGGGGAGAAAGTTGTTAATGAGGGGTTTTTTATTCCATCAACAGGAGGAGCCTGGCAAGCACTGAACCAATTTGTAAGAGCCAATATTGAAACAGATGAACCTGTAATTCAAGCGTACGAGAGCGACCAACGTCTACTAAATTCTAGGCGAAACACACACAATTTACCTATTGCAGAAATAAAAGATACTAGATCAGAAGAAGCACTTTACAACACTAGTGGCGAGGACTACTTTTTCGAAAGTTTCTTTCACAGTAAAGCATCAGCGAATCCTAATGCCGTTGCTTTAGGAATTTTTACATTGAGGTATTTAAGTAAACTGCCCCAAAGTAAAATCGAGACTACATTCAAAATCTTTAGAAGTCTAGAAGTATCACGCCCTGAGGATTTGCCTTTGTGGGCACACGAGTTAAGCACATTTTCGGAGCATGACAACGTCAATACTAATCTTTGGCGTTATAAAACAATTTATGTTGGATCTCCACTCTATGTCGCACTAGGATAAATTAAAACTTAACCTAACGGAGCATATTTTCCAAGTTTCTGTCTTCTTATCCATCGACTCAAGTTGGCTTCGGTTGTGAAGTAACGGTTTGCAATAAATTTCTGAGTTGATCCATTGGCAACTAAAGCTTCGATTTCTGGCTTATATTGATGTAATTTACTCTTCCCCACTCCTCTTGGTCGCCCTACATCCCTGCTTTCTTTCGTGCTGCAAGAGCCTCCTTCGTTCGTTGGCTGATATGGTCGCGCTCTATCGCGGCTGCGATTTAAGATGCCATTGCCACAATTTTGGAGTGGATTGAGTTGTCTAATCTCCAATTGCCATTTACGGCATAGATATGATTTGTTTCTGGCTGGCAATTGATAGAATTTCAATGCACTCAAGCATAGAGCGGCCCAACCGCGACAACTCACTCACGATGGTATTGTCACCCTTTTGAAGTTCTTCCATCACATGAGCATGCTGCCGTTTTCGCCATGCCCCCCGAACTTATATTTTCTCCCCTACCCAATCTACTTGCGCCAAGTGCTTGTCATTGGCCGGTTGGAGAATGTCGTACTTATTTCTCAAGGTCTTGATTGTTTGTCGAAACGCGAAGATATGCGATAGTTCGAGGGTTTTTTATAGATTAACTGAAAACCCTGTTGTGTATAACAGGTCTTGTCATATTAACAGTGATTTTCAGTCAAGAAAAGCAGTAGTTAAAACGAACGTTTTCAAGTAACCGAAGTTAGCTACCACATATGATCAAAAACGAATATTCTGTGGCTTTCACCGTACTGCTACAAAATTCAGAATGAAACCCTGATTTGAAAACAAAATATTACATTTTTGGATTTGCCGAGTCTTGTAATCGCAAAATTTTTAGAGCTTTTTTAGCCATTGACAGCAAATCTTCCCTCTCAATTTGTTCGTTTATTACAAGCACATCGAATAGTGGGCCATTAGCGCGAATTTCACTAATGACATTGTTAGCAATTTCTTTTTCGAATTCTGTGATTTGTGTATAGTTAAATGCAAAGTACGCAAAAAGAAATGCGTTTTGAAATTGATCAGTTTTAAGTTGTAGGACTGCGAAAGATGCAATATTGCCTATTATCTTAGACAGTAGATTAGAATTGATCACTATGTTTAGGCTTCTAATTAGATGATGCGTGGCTTCAACATAATTCCCCTCAGATGATGCTATATTCCCTAGACCTAACTCTGCGCTTGCTAATTGCGATTTCCTGCCTTGGCTATTCGCTATTTCTAAAGCCTGATTCAGGTAAGTTTTGGATAATGCCCAGTGTCTTCTACCAGTGTCTTCTTCTTTGCCCTTCCAAGCAAGAATTCCGCGTCTCCAGAAAAGATCACCCAAGTTAAGAAACGCAAACAGCTTCCCTTCTTGGTCATTTAATTCAATTGATATTTTGAGACTATCGTTTAAATATTGTTCCGAGTCCTCAAAGGCTTTCTCTTCCATGGCGACTGTTCCCAAATTGTTAAGTGCGTCACTCATAGAGATTTTAGCTATTGCTTTTGCATCTTCGCTCTTAGCTTCGTTTACGGCTTTTCTAGCAAGATCAAGACTTTCGAGGTAATAACGTGCTGCCGTACTATAATGTTGCCTTCTCCGAGCTATAATGCCTAGTTGTCTAAGTATGTAAATCTCCCCATTGCTATAAGATATGCTACGTGTGAGGTCGAGGGCTTCTAAGAGTTGCTTCTCCGCCTCTGGATATTTTCCCCTTGGTATTAAGATTGATCCACATATGTGTCGGATTGAATCTACCAAACCAATCTTGTCATTTACAATTCTTGCAAGAGATTCTGCTTGGTTAAAAGCAGCCAAGGCTTTCTCAAGATCACTTACTTTAGCAAGTTCTTTTCCCGCTAAATTTAGGTACTGAATTACTTTTTTAGATTCGTAAGACAATTCATAATGTCGAGCTAATTCGAATGCAATCTGTCCTGAATTAGCGCCATACAACTCTTCAAGAGTGTCCGCAACTTCCTTATGCCGCAATCTTCTTTGTCCCAGACTCATATCATTGTAGATATATTGGTGAAAAGTAGCATTTACAAATCGATAATGTGATAAAACAGTAGACCCAATTGGAACTTCTCGGACTTCTGATACTAAGTTATGCTGTTTTTCCAATTCTGCTGAAAGTATTCTTAGCAACTCAAATTCAGATAAATCCAAGAAATGCTTTATGACTTGGGCTGTAAAATCCTGTCCCTCAATACTAGCAATGTCAAGAATTTGACGTAATTCTGGACGCAATGCGGCTAACCGCGCTCCTATTAAGCCTTCAAGCCTTGCTAACTGAGATGGCAATTTATTCCAGTCCATATCTGGACTTTCGACCCAATAACCTGCCTCGTTTTTGACTAGCAACTTGTGTTCTTGGAGATACCTAAATAGTTCGACTGTAAAAAGAGCATTACCTTTGGTTCGGTTAAGAAATTCTGAATGGAATGACTCGCTTACGTCAGTTCTACTTGCCGCAAGAAAAAGATTTGTAAATTCTTCTCCTTTTTTCTCACGGGATTCCCGCAAATCTATAACTATCTCACCGAACTGCGCCTGAAGATCACGCACTATATTAACGATAGGATGATCTTTTTCTATATCTTCTGGTCTATAAGTACCGATAATCAATATAGGGTGCTTTTTTAAACTTTTAGTTAAATGGACAAATAAGTCTAATGATGCTTCATCAGCCCAGTGGAGATCATCAACAATTACAATTATTGCGGTATTTTTTGCGAAGCTACGTAGAACTGCTGAATACTGTTCACGTACTTCTTCTCTTTTTACATCTTGGTTTCCAGCCCTACTCTCTGCACGCTTCTTTAGCGTTGTACTAATCGTAGTCGAAGCCAGTCGTGCCAATAACGCAGTACCCGGAACGAATGTCCCAATTAGGTCTGGCCCCAGTTCTATAAGATTCAATATCGCTCCATCTGCAAAGTTACGTAACCAGCTTGCTGGGCGGTTACTGATCGATCCTCTTAAAAGCCTTGCCTGAATGCCAGTTAGTTGGTTTAGGATCTCTCGAAAAGGAAGATATGTATCATTTTGGCCGGTTTGCGGATTACATTTTCCAATAGCAACAAAGACCTTTTCTGGATATTGTTCTTCGGCAAATTGAGCAAATTGCTCAACTAGAGTTGTTTTGCCATCGCCTGCATTACCAACGATCATACGAACATTACAAGATTTATCTTGTAAGCACTTTTCCAAATCTCCTTTCAATAATCCCATTTCAGCTTCGCGCCCGACGAAGATTTGGTCAGTCATAAATCCTCCTTATTTGTACAAAAAGTGGATATTCTTGTACATAAGTGTACCGAGTTTTTGAGTATGTCAAGTTTGCATTGTCGCTAGAATGCTTGCGGTGGAAGTAGTTTCATTTCTCAAAGCCTCCCTTTTGATATGACGCAAGTTTCCAATCGACCTTCGCCAATAATTATGGCGGATCATACGGCGAAACTAGCAGGATCAATAATTATATATTCATTACTAATATTTGTCAGTTGATGGAAGCAGAATTCTTTCAAAACAGTTGGAGATATATTTTATTCGCATGTTCGTTCTCTTACGACTCATGCACAATTTCGCTCCGTCAACAGTGAGGTTAATGCATTGTACTCTGAAGTATGTGTTTCGAAAGGTCCATGCTCAATCTTCATAAAATGCGTGAATACCTTTTGTACTCTTGACGATTGTTATAATCCAACTTTGCATAATAAACACGTCCAACTTCTCCCGCTCGCCCTGCAATTTGTACAAGGCGATTTTCATATCGTCCAGCGTGAAAAATGATTTTGGTTGTGAAAAGATACGGGGGGTTTTTGAGGCTTCCAATCATAAATCAGTATGACAGGTTGATAGACTAAAATCAAGCAGTAATTAGCCTCAAAATATTGAGCAATTTTTAAGATCCTAATGTGACACTAACTTTGGTCGTATAATTGACTAATAATACGTGTTTTAAACACAAATCGTCATCATTTAAGAAGAGTTCGCATTTATATCTTCCACCAAACTAGAAATTGCTAATTAGTGGCATGCATTATGTGTCATTATGTGTTAGGAGAATGAGGCTGATATATTTTTGAGTATAGAGCATCACTTTGCAGTTTGCAAAATGGGCATGATATTGATATATGGATAAGTGTCAATTTGGAGAAAACTTAAAGATCATTTACAGTTAAACGTATACTCGTTTCATAGGATAACGTGTTGTAGTAGAGCATTACCGCCCCGCTCAGGAGCCGCATGTCACAGGACAAGCAATGGCTCACCGTTGCTGAGGCGGCAAAACAGTCTGGCTATTCCATCCGAACCCTTCAAAAATTACTGCAAAAAGGATTGGTTGAAGGCTGGAAACCGGGCCACGACTGGTTCACCACCTTGGATGCAGTGAGCGAGTATAGAAGAAAGGTGAAAAAAGGCAGACCAAAAAACGGAAAATGAGATAACTTGAAAATAGGTACGTTTATGTGTACTATTTAAGCAGCTTCCGGCTGCTTTTTGCTTCCTCACCCCCTCCTTCATCGTCTCTATTGTCGCTATTGTCGGATGCTTCGATCCTCGTCATGCAAGTGTTTCAGTGATATGAAAGGAGGAGAGCCATGAGTGGTGGAGGCGGTACCTAAGTAACAGTGTCAGCAGCGGGCGGCTCCGTCGCCCGCTCCCCGATTACCATTCCCAACGCAGGATATAGCTTTCAAACAAACGAGGATGATCGGTACTCCACGTCACCTGGCAACGACCATCCGGCAGCGTTATATAGTCTTGTGCGGGAATGGGTGAAGTCCGCGCGACATTGCGTTCAATCAAGCTCACTTGTTTTGGATACCGCTTTTTGGGAAACACCACGCTGACACTGAAGCGTCGCGTCACATGGTCAATTTCAATCTGAAAATCCTCAACCGGCTTTGTGAAACCTCTTTGAATCGTGCGATCAATCAGAAATTCTTCAATATCATTGTGGTTCTTGGTCTCGCGTAACGAGATGAGAATGCGATAGCGGTGTCCTTCACGGTAGAAATCTACGGCTTTCCCTGGTGAACACTTATAATCCGCGAAAATATTACCATCTCCCCATGCTTGATCTTGGTACGCTATAACATTGTCTTCCAAAAAGCGTACCTTCTCACGCTTGTGATAAACGGCTTTCTCCCCTTTCGTGTCTATCAGTTCGATTTGTGCGTCATATTCCAAGACTTCATAGATACCTTCATGGGTTTTGAGGAACAAAACCCGTCTGGCTAATCGCCACAATTTGCCAAAGGTATCCACCCAATTTGAGCCAAGCAGCGCAACCACTAATTGAACAACTCGGCTGGCTGGTTCAATGGGAATATCCATATTTTTTCAGCATACCATATCAATCGTTCAACATTTGACTGGAGCGCAATAAACGGCTGATGACGTTCTGAGGAATATCATTCTTCAAGCAGCAACCTGAAGATCAAACTTCTTGCGGTAAAACTGGTCAAACCCCAAAATGCGTTTGATTCCAAGACGGGTCGCAATGGCGACATTCGTGCAATCGACGACGCTCACGCCCTTATTCGCCTGTTGTCGAAAGAGAGCCAGACTCTCAGCCTGAATGTCCTCAGTGACATGAATAGTGGGGATTTTGGTGACGAAATCAAGGAAAGCAACGGCTGCCTCTCGTCCCTTCCGGTGACTTAAGACGGTGGCAGTTTCTGCAATCACGAAACTTGTTGTCACAAGGTGAAGGCGATTTTGGGCTGCTTCATCAAACAATGCCTGAGCCTGCTGGTGATGAGCATCCGCTTCGTAAAATAATCCGATAAAGGCATCACTATCGATTAAAGCAGCATAACTCTTTTCGTGCTTCATACATGACGGGGTTGGTCGCTTCCCTGCCATGCACCATGCTCACCATATAAAACGTCGTCTATGGTCGTGGAAGCGTCCGTAACGGGATCTTTGATGAAACCGGACACCTGTTTGAGTGCACCGTACATCTCATTAACTTGTTTGGCTTCATCCTGAGCCAACACTTTATTCAGTGCCTCTTGAGCATACTGAGAAACCGATTTTTGGTGACTTTGGGAAACGAGCTTCAGACGTTGATGTAAGGTTTCTGGAAAGTAAAACGTGGTACGTAACATATGTTGTAATAATACATAAGACACTAGTCCCTGTCAACTTTGGATAAGGAACAGTAAAACAGGTTCAATCGGTAGACTAAGCGCATCTCAATTCGTAGAGCACATTTTCATACCGCGAGCACTTTAAATCTTTTTCGCTGCTTCGATAGGTGTTTTCAGCCGCGAACCAATCTGTTTGATGTAATAGCGCAGCGTTGAAGTGGGTATGTTGAAATTTTTTGCGGTTGTGCTGATCGCTAAGTTGCTAATATGGGCATGTAACGCCACCAGCTTCTCGTAACTTTTGGATTGCACTAACAGCTCGTAGGCTAACCTCTCGACTGCTAGCGCCTTATCGGGTGTCAAAGTGAAAACGTATTTTGTTCGGTGTTCGGGTTTGAGTGCGTGTATGGTTGGATCACGTTTTGCGCCAATCATCAAATGGACCCGTTTGTAAGCACGCTGCATTTGATACTGTGGAACCTGATGTGTTCGAGCATGGGTTGACACCGAAATACCCTGCCGGATACCGTCCAAGGCACGCTCATCGATTCGTCGCGTGTCCGCATCGAGTGCGTCAATATCATTTTGTACCGCGTCATACACCGCGTCTGATACCAGCTTATTGGCTTTACGGATGGCCGGAATGTCTTGCTGTGGCAGTTTTTCTGCACCCCGCTGCCGAACCCTCTGCATTTTCCCACGTGGCGCGTAATGTGGTAACGCTTCTTGCAATTGCAGTCTTACATAATTATACGCTTGCTGCATAGATTGTGCCCGTACCCCAAACATGCGGCTCAACTCAGTCGAGCTGACTCTGAGCATGGTCAGCCCGTAGAGCGCCCATAGCTCATAATCGGCTTGCTTGCCCTTCCTTTCTCCTAAAATCTGCTGCGCCACCCTACTTATGGCCTGTTGAATATCGACGCGCATATCCACTTGGCGCGATTCTCCCGACTGTCTGCCGCATCTATCGGTTGAAGTTCGACCTTCATCAACTTCGACATGATTCTGATACTTCCAATCCCCCCGAAGCACATGTAGGCCTTGATACACGATTCCCTTACCTATCCAAGCCATTTGTTTTTCGTTGAGATAGTCCGGTTCCTGTTTGAGATGTTGCCATAAGTGGGCGTATCCGGCTTGTAACCCATCATCGACATCTGTCGGTGACACGTGATAGGTGTGCTGAAGAACAAAAGCGGCATACTTACGTGTTCTCTCATGCAATTGGTCAAAGGAAAGCGAGCCAAAGGGAGTTAGATACAAGATGGGTTGAGCAGGTTCTGGGACGCCTTCTCTCTCCTCTGTAATATTTGTCTCAGAGGTACTGGACGGCTGTAATTGTTTCCATAACTTGGACAGTTTTTTGAGCTGTATGTCATAAGGGGCACTTATGTTCGCACTGAGGTCATTGAGTTGTCCATCGGTCTTTTGTCGATCCTGATTATCGATTTCAGGCGCAACATAAATCGAAACTGGTAACTCAGGCTCAACCTGATGGGGTTCAGACGGTTGCGGCTGAGAAACAGGGATAGGATGAGAAATATCGGCTGTCTCAACAGCCCCATCTGAGTATTCGATTTCGGAAGTACGTTCCAATGAGGAAAACGAAGCATGGAATTCAGACTGGGAATAAAGAGACTTATCGCGCTCCATATCCTTTCTTCACGGGGAAAATACGTAAATGAAATAGACAGGGCCGGGTCATACGGACAATCAGCCTAGCATATGTTTTTTGGGATTTTCAACCGTGTATTCAAAAAGACCACTTGTATCGTTAGAAAAGAGCGCCTGATTAAGGTGTACTTTCTATCAGAGATGGTAGCAAATTCTGGGGTAATGACAAAACAAATATTTTGTTCTACAAGGCACATGAAATCGCAGCCAAATACTGTCACGTTTTTGATGGCGACCGCAAGGAATAGGCTGTTGCAACTTCAAATGTTGGTTTTAAACAGGGGCACGCTGTGCCCTTTTTGAATGGTTTAGACTTCGCGAATAAAACCCTGTACTTTCGCGCGATCCAAAAGCTGTGACACAAGAACAATTTTTCCATCAAGTTCACCGATATTGAGGCTAGGTAATTGAACGATCAATTCAGCACCTGTAAGAGTTTGGGCATCTTTTGAAGACGAAAGACCAACTACAGAGATAGTTTTTTACACATAAGTATATAATATTTAATATAAATTTTGCAATATAATTAATATTATATTATAATATTAGACATTTATCAGAATAGGGGAGGAATGATGCTAAGGAGGACATTAGCTATCGTGTATATGCTCTGTTTTGCACTAGCCCTGCCTTTTAGTACGTTACCACTTTGGGCAAATGCAGAGCAGATACAAAGATTAAGCACAGTAATTCTAATATCATCGCTATTCGTTATATTTAATGCCGTCAGAGGTGCTGGTACAATTACGCTTAACTTGTTGAACTAGTCAGACATAAATATCAAGGGGATGATATATATTCATCCCCTAATTTCTATAAGGTCTTGTAGAGACTCTTCAAGAACTAAACTTCACAATGCACTGGCCTATACTCGTACAATATTTCCTCGGTTAGTTAATATTGAGAGAAGTATTAATAATGGATAGTCAAAATCTGACAACGATTGTCGCAACAGTCGTTTTTGCAATTATAAGTTTCATATTTTCATTACTCCCACTGACTACTAAACAAAAGTGGTTCGGCGTTATCTTACTCATTATTGTTTTAATAGTCTTTTTTATTTTTATTGCAATATTGGCAGATCCAGCGACTGCCAGCAGAGATATTTTACTAAGTCTAGCTGGTTCAATAATTGCTTTTACGGTAGGCCTTTTTATTATTAGACAAAGAAATAAAATCGTAAATCAGGCACCCATCCTAGGACGACCATTCAGAAGATACTTCGCAACCATGCTTAATAGACCATTTTATTCTCTTCCTGATCAGGTAGCAGTGGTCAGCAAAGCACGCCAATTATTACAGAGCCGACAAATTAAAATTATAGCTTTAAGCGGAGCCGCGGGAGTCGGTAAAACTACAATGGCAGCAGAAATAATAAGACATATACACGAGCAGGGGTTTTTGCGGCCACTCGGTGATAGTGCAAAAAAACAAACATTTGAAGATGATCGCATTGAACAAATTGATAGACCTGCATACTTAAATTGGGATACTTTTATTGACACTATTATTATTCAGCTAGGGACACCTTCTCTTTTAGGAGAATCGTTAGACATAAAGGTCAGTTGGGTCAAGCGTCAAATCAACTTAGAAAAACAACTCTTACTAATTGATAATCTTGAAAGCACTGAAAACACTTTAGATCTAATAAAGAACCTACGTCAATTACTTTCAAGAAGTTCTTCCAAAGCTCTTATAACTTATAGATACAGAGAGCTTGGTGAATTTAAAGATGTAGCCTCATTAGAAGTGTCGACATTAGACTCTAAAGATAGCTTACTATTCATGGATGCGGAGATTAAGGCTCGTGGAGTAGAGAATATCGAAATTTGGTTGAAAAGACATGGAGACAAAAAAGAAACCGTCGAACAAATCATCAAGTTTACTCAAGGATTACCATTAGCTTTGCAGTTAGTGATGGGGTTGAGCGAGTATATGACTCTAAACTCTATATATCAAATTATGGTTAGCACAACAGATATGAGGGTTGAAAAATTATATGAATTCCTCTATTTAGAGGAGTTAAAAAGAATATCAGCCAATTCCCGTAAAATACTAATACAGCAATTTACAAAAAAAGAAAAATATTCCAAAGCCGAACTAGTCAAGACACTTAACACAGTAATGTCTATTGAAAGTATAGTTGAGGCACTTAATGAATTAAGCCGCGTCTCGCTTCTATATTCAGTGACTTTTCAAGAGGATAACGGACAATTAGACGATTATTTTTTTGTGCATCCAATGTTACACCAATTTCTCAATAGCTTGAGAGGTAAAACAACTCATGGAGAACAACAGACTTGATAAAATTGAAAGGGAAATCCTTCAGCAAACAGTTTCCATCGACAGTACATTGATTAATGAAATTTTACATAACCTCCGAGTTGACTACAAAAATTTAACGTGGGAGACGAAAATTCATTGGCGTGAGCTCCTTCAAAATAAGTTGAACTTAGATTTATATTGGGAACAGGCAATTGAATTAAATCAATGGGCAATTGAAGGCGCACAGGCGCTTCATCGAGCAGATTTATTGGCAAGATTTACTCATGACACTGCTGACCTAAAATCACAACGCGGTGATTATACTAATGCCATACCGTTATATGAACAAAGCTTTCATACATTTGAAGAATTGAAAGATTATCGCTCAGCAACCAAGAGCTATCATATGTTAGCCGTCGCAAAACGAGCTTTAGGGGATTTAAAAAGTGCACAGGAAATTGCCGAAGAATGTGTACGACGTTCCGTAATTTACGATATGGGTGTATGGCGAGCACATCCACTTCATGTCCTCGCTTTTATTGCAAGAGACCAAGGGCAATACGAAAAAGCTATTGCACTATTTGAAGAAGCTTTAAAGTTACACAAAGAGCTTAGCACTGATGAAAACGCCCATATGATTGCTCAAGCAAACTATGATCTAGCACGAACACTACTAATTTCAGGTAAAGCAAAACAAGCTGAACAACATATAGTAGAAACATATATTTGGAGTGAAAAAGCCGGTATACAACGTCTCAGATATATGGGACAAAAGTTAGAAGGAGATCTTGCGCTTAAACTAGGTGATTTAACAAGAGCTAATCAACTTTACTTTTTAGCTTTAGATGGTGCACAAACCGCAACTGATGAACAGCGGATTGCTCAAATATATATACAAATTGGTCTTGTCTATTTTCGGCTATTTAGACCGATTAAAGGAGTAAGATATTTATTTTTAGCTATAACTGCTTTAATCAAAATGAACATGCTTACAACACGCACACTTAGCAGGATTAGCAATCGAATTAAAAGGTATTTGAAAATTCCACTGGAATAATTGCTGAGACATTTAGGAATCGATCCTTGCTTTCAAGGATAATCGTATCGATAAAAGACATCACTATCGATCAGAATATCATTGGCTGAGCTTGTCGGAGTCATTGCAAACGAGTTAGGCACTCATCAATTTTTTAATTTCTGATCACCTTGGTATTTAGAATATTTTCGACGGTATGTTTCCACTCCACCTTCGAGGTATGTCAAAACTTCTTCTGAGATAGGCTGATGATCCATAGACCCACAATGAACAACTTGTCCAATGGTTGCAGAACCATCGAGAATAATGAAGTAATCACTATCTGAGGCTACGGCTACACTTGAATTATGTGTCGTAAAAATGAATTGGCGACCTTCTTTACCATCTCGAATTTTCATGCAGATGTCCTCCCATATTGATTTTATATCAAGGGAGTCTTCAGGCTGATCTATAACGATTGGCATTTTGCCGTTACTTAGTGCCATTACCAACAGCGCAGTGCTTTTCTGTCCTATCGACACTGCGTTAAGCGGTTCAAAATGCCCTTGCCCAATATTGAACTTTATTTCTGGTCGATCCTGTGGATAGGCTTTGTATTGGAGAGCTAATAATTGCTCTGGATCAATTGCGCTCGTTAGAAAGTCAGCAAGTTTCGCCATTCTTTCAAGTGGAATATCAGCGGCCTTTGCGAGGTCA
Source organism: Scortechinia acanthostroma (assembly GCA_011319215.2). Classification (NCBI taxonomy): domain Eukaryota; kingdom Fungi; phylum Ascomycota; class Sordariomycetes; order Coronophorales; family Scortechiniaceae; genus Scortechinia; species Scortechinia acanthostroma. The sequence goes on from JAABUG020056605.1 coordinate 49,263, forward strand.
CGCAAATGAGCCTGTGGATTAGATTTTCCACCTCCTGATGCTGCACTATAACGCAGTAGTGTCAGAATAAAATCACGCGGCTTAATTCGGGCACATATCGTTTCGATTTCATTCTCACGAAGAAATGAACCTTGCTTTAATTGGAGAAGTCTTCGTCGGAATTCATCACTATTTGATGAGCCTAATATCTGTAATTCAAGGCGACCTGCTGAATCTTGCTGAAATCTTTCGCATTTGGAGCGACGCTCTTCTGTGTAATCCGCATACACTCGCTCCAATTCGTCAAGCAATTCATCACGCCTTTTTGAAATATCCGTGGTGCTATTCTTTTTCTTTGACTCAATTGCCAACTGGGCTTTTAAGTCTTCTAACTGCCGGGCCTTCTTCTCTCTTGATGTCGCAAGTGCTTGATAATCGCCGCCTGCTTCTCGTACATGGATGGTGTATTGTTCCAAATCCTGTTGATAAAGAGGACTCCACTTTTGTTGTTCTTGCTCAACCTTAATAATAAAGTTGGCAAGAGCCTTATCAGCAGCGGCAAATTGTTCTTCGATGCTTCTCTTGGCTTGTGCCACCGCGTCTTGATTACGTCGTAGAGCTGGATCGTTCTTTAAATCCGATGGTAAATCTGGAATATCAGTCCGTTCGGTTCTATCTTTCAGCACTTTGGCTACATCGCGCATCGATTGAATTATTTGTGCCTGTGCTGTAAAAACCTGTTGTTTCTGTTTTGCTAGTGTGTATTTTTGAAAAATTGGATTATTGAGTTCTCGATCTAATTTTGCGAGTTCAGCTTTTAGAGACTCAATCTCAGTCGTTAATTGACTAGCTTCAGGAATAGCTCGTATCCCCTCTCCCATTTGTCTATCGAGAACAGCAAGTGCTTGTTCGAGCTTAAAAATCTTTGCTTTATAGCTTTGAAAATCAAAAAAGGCGTCAATAAAATTGAGTTGCTTTTGCTCATCCTCGGCAATTTTTATGATTTCATTTTGGCTCAAGAATAACACCTGACATACTTGTGCCGGATCATATGCAATATTAAAACTACCGTCTCCACCACTCCTATATATCCGCTCGATTACATGCTCATTGTTAGTCTCGTCTACAAAAATAATCTCAACTACACCATATTCACCAAAACGATTATCAAGTTTGCCGACATGATCTTGGTAGATACTTGAATGTGCAGGAGGTTGTCCTAAACCGAACCTCAACAGTTCGATCAAGAGCGATTTTCCAGTTCCTTTCGCCCCTATATCGAATTTAAACCTGAATGAAAATCCACTTCTTGCCCGTCAAGAAATCCACCTTTAATCTTGATTGACTTTATGTAAGGAAAATTGGAAGCTTGTACGTACTCAAAATCTTGCTTTATACGAACATCGGGGTCGTAAAAACATTGGCGAAGACTATCTAAATTTATCTTCTCCATTTTGAAGAATGAACACCGGCTTCCAATGGAAGTTAGGCAATGACCATTCGCGCCTTCCATCGGATTGTCTGAGGCTTGATATACGGCCAGCTTACGCTTATAAACAGGATCATGGCCGTCCAGTAGATCAATAACCCTTTTTTTCTTAGATCGCGCACTGTCATTTTCAAAGTCAGTAGCTTCGACAGCTAATAGGCCGGGGTGTTGAATTATTCGAGTTCGCTGCTCCCCACTCATATCATGCAGAACGCCTTTGTTAGAATTTGCATGCGCTAATACAGCAATTCCGCCCCACTCTTCACTTTGGATAAGTTCTAAAACTTCTATAAGGGCTTTCTTATCAACGAGCGCATCAGGTTTTCCTTGTTGACTTGGCGGGATCCCGAGGGCACTTAGTACACCTTGAACGTGTGCCGTATCTTTCTCTGGATCAAATAGCGCTATCAAGTGAATTCCATCTTTACCGCCGTTGCATGAAATTTCGACGCCGGGGAATACGACTAGCCCTTTGTCACGAGCGGCAAGTTTTACCTTGTCAATCCACTCTCCCGTGTTATGGTCTGTAATTGCAATTCCTGCTAATCCCTTTCGGAGCGCCTCGTCTACAATATCTTCAGGATTAACATCTCCATTGAAATCTTTCGACGCTGGAGTATGGAGATGCAAGTCGAGTTTTTGATAAATTAGCCCCTGTTGTATGGATTTTCCAGACGTCATATTGCCCCCTTAGATTTTGTAGACAAAATTATAACATCACTATCACGCAATAAAACCAAAATATTGTGAATTTTTGTCTAACGCGAAGTATCTCGTTCAAAGCTTACTAATATTAGTGATGAGAAAAGAGCATTGTGAAAGAAATAGTTCGTTGTCTTATGCAAATTGTGAAGAGCGAGGATATTTTTGACGTTCTTGTGGTAAATGAGAGGAATTTTTTGATATGTATAAGCGTCCGATTTCCCCTGCCTGACCTGCAATTTGGATCAATCGGTTCTCATAACGTCCAGCGTGAAAAATGAGTTTGGTTGTGAAAAGATACGGGGGATTTTTGATACTTCCAACCATAAGTCAGTATGACAGTTTGCCAGCCTCAAATCAAGCGGCAATTAGCCTCAAAATTTCGGGCTATTATTGAGGCGACATTTTGCTATTCGTATTGGTCGTGCATTCGCCCAATAATGGCCTTCATGAAAACAAATCGTCATCATCAAGTAAATCACCTAATCCCACTATTTCTGTAAGCACTTCTTTTACGCTGCTTGTTTATCATTGAGGACATCACGAACGAATTCAGTGGGATGTATGGTTTTCACCCCTTGATACTCCCCCACTGATAAGACATGGTGCTTATCCATGCTTACGATATAGTCAGCCTCGGCTTCAATTGCACAGGCAAACAATTTGTCATCGTCTGGATCGTGGGACACCCGAACGCTCGTTGTACCTTCTACGAGAAGAGCTGCTTCCCGAAGCTCGGTAATAAGCTGTATCTGTTGCTCTGGTGAAAGAGGGAAATGTCGCTGTACCGATGGATATTGCATGACACGAACCAAGTCACTCAATATAGGCTCTGAAGTGGCAACTTCGATCTCTCCCCGTCGCCACGCCTGTAAGGTCTGCGAAGGAGCAAATTGCGAAATGGTTGCGCCACTCAGTAGAACATTTACGTCTGGGACTATTCGAGGGATATAGTCCATATATTAGAGAGGTTTTTCGCGCCGAACAGCCTCTATAGCCTCGTCAATAGCAGCCTGCATCTCCTCAGGGTCAACTTGTGCGGTTTTAGCCTGAATTTCATCAACCATCTCAAAAAATCTGGCCTTCGCTGCATCCTTACGCCGCTTCATATCCTCATATTCTCCGACAGGCACAATTACAGCACGGGGTTCGCCTGATTTCTCAACAATAATCGTCTCTTTGCGGTAAAATACGCGATCAAACACACTCCCCGGCTCACTTCTCAATTTCATCATTGGAATAGTTGTTGTCATAAGTATATTAATTGTAATAAATATATTACCATACGTCAACAAGTATCATTTTCCCGGCTTCCTACCGAAACGATCCTTCCGTTCTTTCAATTTTCGATAATATTCTGCCCATGTTTCATGGCTGGCTGTCGAATATGGGACTGTATAGGGAGATGGATTTGAAAGGGTTGTATTGAACGCTTTTAGGTTGGGACGAATACATTCGCACATAACCGAAGTATATCCGAAGCATCAACGAATGATCCTCTGTGTACGATGTCGCGCCAAATAACATGCTCCCGTCAACCATTGGTTCGATCAACGGGAGCAATATGTCACTCTGCCTCATGTAACGCTTGCAATTCCCCTAACGTTTTAGGCGCAAAATGTAAATCGCGCTCAATCGGTAATCCCATCGCTCCTCTCGCTTCAGAGAGTTCAGACAAACTAAAATAGCCAAGCTCAATCTCAAGCCCAACTACGAGACCAAAGAACACGTAGTCAACCTTCTCCTTGTCAGTATCCATGTATCCATCACGATCTACATCCGAACCTTCCGAGGCATACCATGTCCATTGTCCATCTGGTGTAAAGAATTTCACCTGAGCCACTGCCTTCAGTCCAAGCTCATCATTACTGTAAAGGGGTGGCAACTTGGCTCGCGTTTCGGCGTCCAAAAGTTCCATACGTGTACCTCCTCGCATATGAATGATTGCCCCACTCCCCACAGGAAATAAAAAAGCCACCAGTGGTGACTCTGTAGAGATAGGGGCTTTAAAGTGCTGACGGATCATTATGTCATGTTCAGTCATGCAGCAGTCAAGATAACAATTGGCAAGACGGAGCGCGGTCAAGGGCTTGTGATCTCATCGTGGTTGAGTGCGAAGCACGCCACAAGGCAGCCTCGATGAGATTGCGACATCAACCTTGACGAAGCGGAATGACCTAAGAAGCTGAGGGCGACATCAAACGGAACACTTGCTGTTTCGTTTGATCTGCCTCGCGGCGAGCGGAAAAAGGGAATGGAAATGGAGTGATAAAATGATCCTGCGCTTGCCTCTCGTCTCCACTTCCTTACGGCAACAAGGAAGCGGGACGTGTACCTACCGACTCTGCACGAACAGGCCGGATCACATAAGAGCAGTATGTTCTCTGCTTGTCATGGATGAGGGCTGGCGTTTATTTATTCAATCGCACCGTGTTTGTACCTGCTCCGCAAACACAGGCACGATTTATGGGAGGTAGCCTGTGGTCGTTGCTGCGCTGGGAAAGAACTAGCTCTGTCCCAGAAAGTCAAAAATAATCTAAAGGCCACTGGTTCACCATTAGTGGCCTTTAGTCTGCAAAAAATTTAGGGTGGTCGCACTACCAACTCGCGCGGCTCTTGCTCGGTGGCTAATTGCCACACAGGCGAAAACAAAATCGTTTCAGCCGTAATATCCTGAGCCGTAGCAAACCAAAATCGCTTTTTTCCGCCTGCTTCCTCAGTGGCACATTTGAGGCTGTGCAAACGTTCTTTGCCCGTATAGCGACTCGTAATCACGGTCAATACGCGTCCGGCGGTCGTTCCATAGCGCGCCTCGTATTTCCCGTTTTCAAAATAGGCGTTATAGGCGATGATCTTTTGCTTAAAAATGCCGGACTTTTCCGTGCCGCGATCCAATTCAAGCATGAGCCGATTGCGCTGCCCAAAAGCCGTAAAGGAGAAAACAGCATCGGGAACAACTGGCATGTCAATCGGCTTTCCGGTTGCTGATCGGATGACGACGTGATCATAATCCGCTTTTATTTCGTTCTCGGTTTTCCAGTATTCGATAGAAAATCCCTGTTCACGGCACGCAAGTATCAGGGCAACCATGACCTCGTTAATCGCAAGGGTGTGTTCCATAAAAAATGTGCTCACGTCCTTGCTGCTCCCATACCAGCGAACATCCTCGTACCCTCGCTCCAGACGAAGGAGTTCCAGCCCTTTCCGATCCAAAATATATAAGGTCGGCCTTCTTCCCTGTCCCATGATGGGCGGAAGAAATTTACGCTCTAAGTAACCTGCGTCGAAGAGAAATTGAAGTCGATAACGGGCTGTTTCGCGGGAGTCAAAGAAGAGGCATTGAATTTGCTTTTGCGACAGGAGACGATAGCGATGCACAGCCTCGATAACATCTATGTCACGCGGCTGGATGGCACGACCAGCCGCAGGTTTCTGTCGGGTATGAGGATTACGATACTTCTTAGTCATGGGATGATTGCAATCATTCTAGCCTTATATGGGACAAAATATTATTTTACGGTATAAATGAGGTGGGTAACGCCTCTCGACGGACTACTTTCGTAGTGCCGTAAGGAAGGTGGTGAGGACTCTATGTGTATCACAGTGAACATACCTGCGGAAGCAGTGATCGGCTTAGTGATAGCTGGAATACTGCTCTTGCAGGCACTCTGGCGAACACGACGGGCTTCTGATCGTCAATCCCGGAAGGCTTGACAGTGGTCAGACTGGGGGGCGTTTACCCACCACCTGTATATTCTTTCATAGTATTATTTACTGGTCAATTTATTCAGGATCAGTAAAGTCCTCATCCGATTTTTTTCTTTTCCTCGATTTCGGTGGGTATCGGTCATTGAGCCATGCCAATACTTCATCACGCGATTTCGGTGTGTACTTTGCGCGTGAACGATCCCGAATTCGCGCGGTCGGGTCTGGCGTATTACTCAACGGCTGTGGTCGCGACGCGAGCGTAAAAGCCGGTAATTGTTGCCCGTTGAAACGCATGATTGCTGCCGCGCGATGCGCGTCTAAACTGACCATGTCATCAACCGTAAGCGTCCTTCTGGTATAGGGTGCAATGGTTCGGGCATCCTTCTCACCAATCTGAAAGAAAACCATTGCACCGACATTGCCCATGACGGCATCCAGTGTTTTCCCTTCGAGCTGTCCTAGATATTGGTTGGCAAGCGTCATTGAGAGATTGCCCTTAGCGGCTTGATTAAATACATCATCGACAGCAGTAGTAACAAACCGTTCCGCCTCATCGATATACACAAAAAAGCGTTTTTGAGCCGCTTCAGCCATGACCGCCAATTGCAGTTGGCTAATCATCAATGCGCCCAAAAACTCAAGTTCACGCTCCGATAGCGATGCACCTCTGGCGGCTTGGAGAGAAACGAGAATGATCTTGTTACCGGCAATCAGATCACCAAAATTGAGCGGGTCAGGGTGGCAAATAATGGGATATAGGATTTGACTTTTGTAGAGCCGCCGTAAGCGATGATTGAGGGGCTTTGAAAGTTCACGCTGCTCTCTAGCTCCCATTTCTTCAAATTCATCCCAAAAGTCGAACGTCGCTGGATTGGTCACGTTCGCCAGCACCGATGCGCGAAAGTCTTCATCGGAGAAAAGTCGGCTAATGTCTCGCAGCGTTGCGTTCTTTTCAAAGACGAGAGCTTCTAAGGCATCACTCAGTGAGCCTGCCATACGCGTTTCACCAAAGCCTTTTTCAAGAGTCTCAAAGACCTTCATGATCTGTGAGGCGGCATCCGTTCGGTCAAGACCATCAGGTACGGACAGTAAGTTGAGCGGTGGCGGAAAGGCTAAGTTTGCCAAATCCCATAGCACCACATCGTCAAAGCGGGCTTCAGGAATACTATGTCGCAAAATAGCGTTAATCAGTTTTCCATGGGGGTCAATGACGGCCACGCCGTGCCCTTGAGCAATATCTTGATGAACGAGATTATGAATGAGCGTGGACTTCCCCATTTGGGTACGTCCCGTGATAATCATGTGAGTCGCGCGATCTTCATTGAGCATAAAAACGGGCGTATTCACTCCAGCATATTCATTGTCACCGATATGGACGCCTTGCCGATTGTCACGCAGAACAGTAGGAACACGGACATTGCGGCTCGATACGCGGGCAATCGTCGGCGCGATAAAATCCTCATAGGGTAAGTGCCACAGCGAGGCCAATTCATTCGCGTTGAAGATCGTTTGAACTTGCTTAAACAGATCATCTCTGCCCTCTTGCCATGAGATGAGGAGAGGAATAATGCCGGTTCGTTCTATATCAGCAGACGAGCGAATGTCAGCGATTGTTTTGGGCGTGTCATAGTAACCCAAGTATTGAAATTGAGACGATAAGTCGCGAAAGAGTCCTTCGACGCCGATGCCGAGTGCCACTAATCGTTCAGGATTGACTGCGTCAATCTCAACCATGACAAAACAGGGATACAACACATCATTCATTTTCGCTTCAAAAATCTTTTGCAGTTCAGGCATGTACTTATCTTTGGAGAGTGTGAGATCAATATTTGTTTTGAGGAGAACAGACAATCCGAATGATGCCGCCAGCATACTATATTGCGCCCAATCCGCAGTTTTGAGCTGCTTCTGCCCTTCTTCCTTTAATTTAGGCGAAGGCTCACCCACATAAACGGAATACGTTACGCGTTCATCGGGCAAGAGATTGGAGAGCATGTTAGTCAGGGTCACCAACGGATCGTAGCCGCGTAAGTCCGTGGAATAACGGATCGGGGCGACAAACGGTGCACGTTGTTGAAACAACACCACCCAGCGCTTAAACGGACTCACAAACGGGCGTGTTGAATAGCGTTCGGTAATGACCTCGGCTTGAGGATACGAAGCCATAATCGTGTTTTTTACAACGCCTGCCTCCGCCCTATCACTGAGATCAACAATTTGAAATCGAATGGCCGAGTAATCGGCTTCGATGCGAACAATAAGCTTCCCCTCTTGGCACAGACTACGCATGACGGCATAAAAAAATTCGGGCTGAAATGTTCCACCGCTGGGGAGTTTGATGGTATGGATCAATGCCGAAGGAAGACTCGCCCGTATGCTCCAAGCACACATACGAGTTTAACCTTTCTATCAAATATAAAAGCTTTTTTAATTATATCGCTAAAAACTATTATTGCATTATTTGCTTTTTTAAATATTAGAGTTCTAATTATACACAATCGTTAACAAACACCCTTTAACGGGCATTACAGACCGTCAGAGACCCTTTTCCAAATTGGTTCGAAAGGAATATGTGATGCTATTGATAGAAGCGATTGTGTATCCGTTCAAAGAGCGTGGTTGGCTGGGGAAAGCGTTCAGGGTTGGCTTGTCCATCCTCTTATTCGGCGCTCCCCCATTTGGATATGCCGTGCGAATTGCCCAAGCCGTCAGCGACAACCAAGATCAGAAATTGCCTGAAACCAAAGTGCTTGATGATTTCACACGAGGGTTGCAAATACTGGTTGCGTTTATCGTCTACACCGTGATCCCTTTCCTTATCATTCGCGCCAGACCCTACCCTTCTCCAATTACCAACCCAGCCAACATTTTTACGTTGAACATTGACTATACGGGAATTATCGTTCAAGCGGCTATCAACAATCTGATTGCACTCCCCTTCACACTAGCCTTCATCGTCGGTTTCGTGCGCTTTATCACAACTGATAGTTTCATACAGTTCTTTAACCTGCCCAAAAGTCTTGACTATTTTCGAGAGCACTATGCCATCATTTTGTCGAATTACCTGCAAGCCTATCTCGCAACGTGGCTCTTTATGGTCATCGGCAATATTTTGGTCTTCACTATTTGTGGCTTCTTCATTTGCTATGGCTGGATATTCTTTATTTGGGGATACACGATTGGCAACCTCGCTCGCCAACTCAACCTGTCATGGCAAGCGGGCAAATCACAGGTGACATTTGGTTTTAAGTAGGGTCTTTGTATTTTTGTGCCGCCGCAGGTGGCACGTTCAGTGTGGGCGCAACGCGCCCCTCCGCGCGAAAGCGCACGTTGGCCGGAGGCCGACTTCCCTGCTCGAAGGGTGGCGAGTGCCCAGCGCAGCGCGGGACGAGACCCCGACCGCCGACGGGCGCGCCAGCGCACGGGAGGGGACAGCCGCACGGCTGCGGTGAGCGGGGAAGTCGGGCTGAACGCTGGCAGCGCCAAGCAAGTTCAGGCCGACGTGCGCTGGTTTTCGAAGTGAGGGTAAAATCGGCTGGCGGCAGTGCTGTCAGCCGGTTACCCGCCGAGAAAACCATTGTCTTGGGGTACACCTTTTAAGAAAGGTGTACTTTTTGGGATACGCAAATAGGGAGGATTTTGTACTCAAAAAGTTACGTGAAACGATTTCAAAATTATTTTCTCTGTATTAAAAAATATAAAATTCCCATCTTCGTATTTTTCTTCTGAGTATGCTTATTCTTCGTATTCTTCCCTACCCTCAAATTGACCTCATCCTGAATCCACTATGCTGGAAACTAGAGTTTCATAGAGTGGAAACTAGAATCCACTATAGTGGAAACAGCCTCAACTTTTGACAGGTTTGTTTACCGTATGATTCAGTGTGTAGATGTTGGTCTGTCCTTGACCGCGGCGTTCAATCTCCAGCCATCCCCTATCTTCTAATTCCTTGATCGCTTTGTTGATAGTGGATTTTTTCGATCCTAAATCATCTGCCATCGTCACCTGTCCGGGAAAGACCCTGTTGTTTGTCCACGCATAAGACAGCAATTTGGCATAAACCACCTTTGCAGCAAAGGACAATTCATGGTTGTTTAGCACCATATTGGGTACTTGGGTAAACCCACCTGCCGATACTGGATCAAATCCTTGTAGTAGGATATTTTGACGTTCGACAAATCCAGTGAGGTTGGCAAGTTTCTCCATATATATTAGTGTCGGTGTGTTCTATAAGAGTGAGAGCCTGATTTGAGGCTGTCAAATTTGAACGTTCGTTCGTTTTAACGTTCGTTCGACCATTCGTTCATTCGTTCGTCTTTAGCCTTGAAACAATAAGTGGAAATCAGTTTATAGCGACACCATTCACCTCCGTGACGCATAGAAAAATTCGCAGTAACTTGTAAAAGATTATCGGTATTTACTAAAAGAGGCATCTTCGTTTGTCGAGTGTTATTCGTGAAGTCCGTATTTGACCTTCATCTTTTTGATGTATTCATCTAACGCAACTTGTACCATTTCACCCAATTTACGTTTTCGTCGTCTGTGCTGCATGGCTTCAATTTGTAAGCGCTTCAAGTCCACCAATTGATCCTGACAAATATCGAAGGTATGTCGAATGATGGGACGCGCTAAAGGAGTTGTGTTCTTTTGAACATTTGACCGTTCGTTCTTTTGTTCATTCGTTCGGACGTTCATTCGTTCGTTTCTAGCCTCAATCAATGCAGGAGTCGAATAAACAGTTTGTGGGTTTTGTTCAACAACGGGACGAGAAGTCGGGATAAGAGTGTCTAACGCATCACGCTTTGGTGGTGGCAGTGTGACCCCAAATTGTTGAGTGTCGAGGGGAGCACGTTTAATCATAGCTGGCAAGAATTTCGTCTACGACCTGCATGTAAGCTTTTGAACCATCGTGTGTAGGATCAAATAGAACCATTGGTTTCTTAGCCGACGGACTCTCGGCAAAGCGAACACTATCTTTAATGGCGGTACTAAACAAGCGAACACCTGCGGTGCTGGTCGCAGTTTTGAGCGCTTCCATCACCTCACGCCCTGATAGGGTATTAGGACGGTAGCGTGTACCGAGGACACCTAAAATCATGAGGTCAGGATTGAGGTAAGAACGAACTTTTTCAATAGTTTTGACCAGCATTTGTAATCCGCGCAGCGCCATTGGTTCAGTTGCCATTGGAATCAAAACTTGATGAGCAAAATTAAAACCAGATACGGTCAACACGCCGAGGGATGGGGGACAGTCCATAAGGATAAAATCATAATCGTCTTGGATAAAACCCAGTTTGAACTTCAAGACCTGTTCCGCCGCCATGCGCTGTTTGAGGTCAAATTCACCGGCAGCTAAATCCAAGTTGGATGGGAGCAAGTCAAAGCCTGCGCTCGTCGAAATGATGACATCACGCGCCTTGACCTCATCAAACAACAGGACATCATAGAGCGATTTAGTGAGCGAACTCGGATCATAACCGAGCATGACCGAACAACCCCCTTGAGGGTCTAAATCCACAACTAAAACACGCTTTCCTTTAGCGGCTAAACCTGCCGCAAGATTGACGGTTGTGGTCGTCTTTCCAACGCCACCTTTTTGATTGGCGATTGCCAAAATTTGAACTTGTTGACTATTCAATATTTTGAGTTGGGAATCAAGTTCTCGGCGGGGAATCCGATGGAGTTTGCCGACACGAACGGCGGGTAGCTTACCACTTTTAATCCAGCTTTTGATGGTATTGACATGAACGCCTAAGAGTTTAGCGGCTTCGTCTGTTCGTAAATATTCAGTTTCAGACATTTGGGTACGATTACGGACAGTATGAGAACTCGCGCAAACCGTGTCAACCAGCAAATAGGGAAATGAGTATCGCGCCTTTCAAGGTTTTATTTCGCGTCCAAGGCGTCAACATTTGTGAAATACAACTTTATCGGGGAAGGAGGTCAGGATAGGGTTAAATCGCATTGTAGAATGTCTAAAGGGCTTTCTAAAACGTGATGGGCGAGTGAGAATTCACCCGCCCACAGATTACGTTTGTACTTGACCAACGTAATTCGGATCGGCGACGCTATAAAAGGCAAGTGCAGTCTCTTGAACACTTGGCTCAAGCTGCATGATGTCTATGACGATAGGGAATAGAGGATAGTCGGTATTTGTCATTGGGAAACCTTGATGAACCGGACTCCGCCAGTAATCCCGTACCGCAATGATCCACGCAGTGACCAATTCTATTCCGGTCACCTGCTCTTCGCTAATTTGATCGAGAAAGTATGAAATGACCTTGTGAATATCTGTTGAATTATCTATCAGATCATGTTCCCAAAACAGATGAAAGGAAAATGCCCGTGACGGCATTTCCTCAGTTGCAAACGGATCAATCTTAATGGGCGTCATATATTGCTCCTTCTCCTATATTGCTAACCGACATACCTACTCAGAAAAATAAGCATGTCGGTCAGAAGGAAAAAGAGACTGCACTGGTTATAGCACAATAAATTAGACAGGGGAATTGACTAACGACCAGCCTTGATTTTGCGCGACCATAAGTGCCAGTAAATTGTAAGGTTGCAAAGTGCGGGTTTTTTGCAGGGTTGGAAAATCCGGCTGGCTAAACTATTACAACTATTGAT